>CAJUXJ010000220.1:0-60632 GCA_910589775.1 Avena eriantha
CATGTGTGGTCTGTGGGAAGAGCAGACATGCGATGCCACTGGTGGATCCATGTGTGGTATTTGGGAAGAACACACATGCAATGACACTGGTGATATGTGTTCTGTGAGAAGAACACACATCCAATGACTCTAACCGTGGTTCATTAAAGAGCAGACATGCAATGACACTAGTGGATCCATGTGTGGTTCATGTGAATAACACACATGCGATGACACTGGGTGGATCCATGTGTGGTTTTTCAGAAGAACACACATGCAATGACACCGGTGGATCCATGTGTGGTTCATTGGAAGAACACACATGCAATGACTCTAGTGATATGTGGTTTGTGAAAATAACAGACATGCCATGACTCTAGCTGTGGTTAATGGGAAGATCAGACATGCAATGAGACCGGTGGATCCATGTGTGGTTTGTGACAAGAACACACATGCAATGACACTGGGTGTGGTTAATGATATGGTTTGTAAGAAGAACACACATGCAATGACTCTAGCAGTGGTTTGTGAAAAGAGCATGCATGCGATGACTCTAGCTGTGGTTCATGGTAAGAGCAGACATACAATGACACTAGTTGATCCATGTGTGGGTCATGGGAAGAACACACATGCAACGACACCAGTGGATCCATGTGTGGTCTATGGGAAGAACACAGATGCAATGACACTGGTGGATACATGTGTGGTCTGTGAGAATAACACACATCCAATGACTCTAGCTGTAGTTCATGAAAAGAGTACACATGCAATGACACTGGTGGATCCATGTGTGGTTCATGGGAAGAACACACATGCGATGACACTGGGTGGATCCATGTATGGTCTGTG
Source organism: Avena eriantha (assembly GCA_910589775.1). Taxonomy (NCBI): domain Eukaryota; kingdom Viridiplantae; phylum Streptophyta; class Magnoliopsida; order Poales; family Poaceae; genus Avena; species Avena eriantha. Next base: position 829 of record CAJUXJ010000220.1, read on the forward strand.
AGAAGAACACACATGCAATGACACTGGTGGATCCATGTGTTGTTCATGGGAAGAACACACATGCAATGACTCTGGGTGTGGTTCATTATATGGTCTATGAGAAGAACACACATGCAATGACACTGGTGGATCCATGTGTGCTCTGTGAGAAGAACACACATGCAATGACACTGGGTGTGGTTCATGATATGGTTTGTGAGAAGAACACACATGCAACGACACTGGTGGATCCATGTGTGGTCTTTGGGAAGAACACACATGCAATGCCACTGGATCCATGTGTTGTCTGTGAGAATAACACACATCCAATGACTCTAGCTGTGGTTCATGAAAAGAGTACACATGCAATGACACTGGTGGATCCATGTGTGGTTCATGGGAAGAACACACATGCGATGACACTGGGTGGATCCATGTATGGTCTGTGAGAAGAACACACATGCAATGACACTGGTGGATCCATGTGTTGTTCATGGGAAGAACACACATGCAATGACTCTAGGTGTGGTTCATGATATGGTCTGTGAGAAGAACACACATGGAATGACACTCGTGGATCCATGTGTGCTCTGTGAGAAGAACACACATGCAATGACACTGGGTGTGGTTCATGATATGGTTTGTGAGAAGAACACACATGCAATGACACCGGTGGATCCATGTGTGGTATTTGGGAAGAACACACATGCAATGACACTGGTGGATCCATGTGTGGTCTTTGGGAAGAACACACATGCAATGACACTGGTGATATGTGGTCTGTGAGAAGAACACACATTCAATGACTCTAGCTGTGGTTCATGAAAAGAGCAGACATGCAATTACACTGGTAGATCCATGTGTGGTTCATGAGAAGAACACACATGCAATGACACTGGTGGATCCATGTGTGGTCTGTGGGAAGAGCAGACATGCGATGAAACCGATGGATCCATGTGTGGTTCAAGGGAAGAACACACATGCAATGACACTGGGTGTGGTTCATGATATGGTCTGTGAGAAATACACCCATGCAATGACACTGGTGGATCCATGTGTGGTCTATGAGAAGAACACACATGCAATGACACTGGGTATGGTTCATGATATGGTTTGTGAGAAGAACACACATGCAATTACACCGGTGGATCCATGTGTGGTATTTGGGAAGAACACACATGCAATGACACTGGTGGATCCATGTGTGGTCTTTGGGAAGAACACACATGCAATGACACTGGTGATATGTGGTCTGTGAGAAGTACACACATCCAATGACTCTAGCTGCGGTTCATGAGAAGAGCAGACATGCAATAACAATGGTGGATCCATGTGTGGTTCATGAGAAGAACACACATGCAATGACACTGGTGGATCCATGTGTGGTCTGTGGAAGAGCAGACATGCAATGACACCGGTGGATACATGTGTGGTTCAAGGGAAGAACACACATGCAATGACACTGGGTGTGGTTCATGATACGGTTTGTGAGAAGAACACACATGCAATGACACCGGTGGATCCATGTGTGGTATTTGGGAAGAACAGACATGCAATGACACTGGTGGATCCATGTGTGGTCTGTGAGAAAAACACACATGCAATGACACTAGGTGTGGTGCATGATGTGGTTTGTGAGAAGAACACACATGCAATGACACCGGTGGATCCATGTGTGGTATTTGGGAAGAACACACATGCAATGACACTGGTGGATTCATGTGTGGTCTTTGGGAAGAACACACATGCAATGACACTGGTGATATGTGGTCTGTGAGAAGAACACACATCCAATGACTCTAGTTGTGGTTTATGAAAAGAGCAGACATGCAATGACACTGGTGGATCCATGTGTGGTTCATGAGAAGAACACACATGCAATGACACTGGTTGATCCATGTGTGGTCTGTGGGAAGAGCAGACATGCGATGACACTGGTGGATCCATGTGTGGTATTTGGGAAGAACACACATGCAATGACACTGGTGATATGTGTTCTGTGAGAAGAACACACATCCAATGACTCTAGCCGTGGTTCATGAAAAGAGCAGACATGCAATGACACTAGTGGATCCATGTGTGGTTCATGTGAATAACACACATGCGATGACACTGGGTGGATCCATGTGTGGTTTTTCAGAAGAACACACATGCAATGACACCGGTGGATCCATGTGTGGTTCATGGGAAGAACACACATGCAATGACTCTAGTGATATGTGGTTTGTGAAAATAACAGACATGCCATGACTCTAGCTGTGGTTAATGGGAAGATCAGACATGCAATGACACCGGTGGATCCATGTGTGGTTTGTGACAAGAACACACATGCAATGACACTGGGTGTGGTTAATGATATGGTTTGTAAGAAGAACACACATGCAATGACTCTAGCAGTGGTTTGTGAAAAGAGCACGCATGCGATGACTCTAGCTGTGGTTCATGGTAAGAGCAGACATACAATGACACTAGTTGATCCATGTGTGGGTCATGGGAAGAACACACATGCAACGACACCAGTGGATCCATGTGTGGTCTATGGAAAGAACACAGATGCAATGACTCTAGCTGTAGTTCATGAAAAGAGTACACATGCAATGACACTGGTGGATCCATGTGTGGTTCATGGGAAGAACACACATGCGATGACACTGGGTGGATCCATGTATGGTCTGTGAGAAGAACACACATGCAATGACACTGGTGGATCCATGTGTTGTTCATGGGAAGAACACACATGCAATGACTCTGGGTGTGGTTCATGATATGGTCTATGAGAAGAACACACATGCAATGACACTGGTGGATCCATGTGTGCTCTGTGAGAAGAACACACATGCAATGACACTGGGTGTGGTTCATGATATGGTTTGTGAGAAGAACACACATGCAATGACACTGGTGGATCCATGTGTGGTCTTTGGGAAGAACACACATGCAATGCCACTGGTGGATACATGTGTGGTCTGTGAGAATAACACACATCCAATGACTCTAGCTGTGGTTCATGAAAAGAGTACACATGCAATGACACTGGTGGATCCATGTGTGGTTCATGGGAAGAACACACATGCGATGACACTGGGTGGATCCATGTATGGTCTGTGAGGAGAACACACATGCAATGACACTTGTGGATCCATGTGTTGTTCATGGGAAGAACACACATGCAATGACTCTGGGTGTGGTTCATGATATGGTCTGTGAGAAGAACACACATGCAATGACACTGGTGGATCCATGTGTGGTCTGTGAGAAAAACACACATGCAATGACACTGGGTGTGGTTCATGATATGGTTTGTGAGAAGAACACACATGCAATGACACCGGTGGATCCATGTGTGGTATTTGGGAAGAACACACATGCAATGACACCGGTGGATTCATGTGTGGTCTTTGGGAAGAACACACATGCAATGACACTGGTGATATGTGGTCTGTGAGAAGAACAAACATCCAATGACTCTAGTTGTGGTTCATGAAAAGAGCAGACATGCAATGACACTGGTGGATCCATGTGTGGTTCATGAGAAGAACACACATGCAATGACACTGGTTGATCCATGTGTGGTCTGTGGGAAGAGCAGACATGCGATGACACTGGTGGATCCATGTGTGGTATTTGGGAAGAACACACATGCAATGACACTGGTGATATGTGTTCTGTGAGAAGAACACACATCCAATGACTCTAGCCGTGGTTCATGAAAAGAGCAGACATGCAATGACACTAGTGGATCCATGTGTGGTTCATGTGAATAACACACATGCGATGACACTGGGTGGATCCATGTGTGGTTTTTCAGAATAACACACATGCAATGACACCGGTGGATCCATGTGTGGTTCATGGGAAGAACACACATGCAATGACTCTAGTGATATGTGGTTTGTGAAAATAACAGACATGCCATGACTCTAGCTGTGGTTAATGGGAAGATCAGACATGCAATGACACCGGTGGATCCATGTGTGGTTTGTGACAAGAACACACATGCAATGACACTGGGTGTGGTTAACGATATGGTTTGTAAGAAGAACACACATGCAATGACTCTAGCAGTGGTTTGTGAAAAGAGCATCCATGCGATGACTCTAGCTGTGGTTCATGGTAAGAGCAGACATACAATGACACTAGTTGATCCATGTATGGGTCATGGGAAGAACACACATGCAATGACACCAGTGGATCCATGTGTGGTCTATGGGAAGAGCACAGATGCAATGACACTGGTGGATACATGTGTGGTCTGTGAGAATAACACACATCCAATGACTCTAGCTGTAGTTCATGAAAAGAGTACACATGCAATGACACTGGTGGATCCATGTGTGGTTCATGGGAAGAACACACATGCGATGACACTGGGTGGATCAATGTATGGTCTGTGAGAAGAACACACATGCAATGACACTGGTGGATCCATGTGTTGTTCATGGGAAGAACACACATGCAATGACTCTGGGTGTGGTTCATGATATGGTCTGTGAGAAGAACACACATGCAATGACACTGGTGGATCCATGTGTGCTCTGTGAGAAGAACACACATGCAATGACACTGGGTGTGGTTCATGATATGGTTTGTGAGAAGAACACACATGCAATGACACTAGTGGATCCATGTGTGGTCTTTGGGAGGAACACACATGCAATGCCACTGGATCCATGTGTTGTCTGTGAGAATAACACACATCCAATGACTCTAGCTGTGGTTCATGAAAAGAGTACACATGCAATGACACTGGTGGATCCATGTGTGGTTCATGGGAAGAACACACATGCGATGACACTGGGTGGATCCATGTATGGTCTGTGAGGAGAACACACATGCAATGACACTTGTGGATCCATGTGTTGTTCATGGGAAGAACACACATGCAATGACTCTGGGTGTGGTTCATGATATGGTCTGTGAGAAGAACACACATGCAATGACACTGGTGGATCCATGTGTGGTCTGTGAGAAAAACACACATGCAATGACAGTGGGTGTGGTTCATGATATGGTTTGTGAGAAGAACACACATGCATTGACACCGGTGGATCCATGTGTGGTATTTGCGAAGAACACACATGCAATGACACTGGTGGATTCATGTGTGGTCTTTGGGAAGAACACACATGCAATGACATTGGTGATATGTGGTCTGTGAGAAGAACACACATCCAATGACTCTAGTTGTGGTTCATGAAAAGAGCAGACATGCAATGACACTGGTGGATCCATGTGTGGTTCATGAGAAGAACACACATGCAATGACACTAGTAGATCCATGTGTGGTCTGTGGGAAGAGCAGACATGCGATGACACTGGTGGATCCATGTGTGGTATTTGGGAAGAACACACATGCAATGACACTGGTGATATGTGTTCTTTGAGAAGAAGACACATCCAATGACTCTAGCCGTGGTTCATGAAAAGAGCAGACATGAAATGACACTGGTGGATCCATGTGTGGTTCATGTGAAGAACACACATGCGATGACACAGGGTGTGGTTCATGATATGGTTTGTGAGAAGAACACACATGCAATGACACCGGTGGATCCATGTGTGGTTCATGGGAAGAACACACATGCAATGACTCTGGTGATATGTGGTTTGTGAAAATAACAGACATGCCACGACTCTAGCTGTGGTTAATGGGAAGATCAGACATGCAATGACACCGGTGGATCCATGTGTGGTTCGTGACAAGAACACACATGCAATGACACTGGGTGTGGTTAATGATATGGTTTGTAAGAAGAACACACATGCAATGACTCTAGCTGTGGATTGTGAAAAAAGCACACATGCGATGACTCTAGCTGTGGTTCATGGTAAGAGCAGACATACAATGACACTAGTTAATCCATGTGTGGTTCATGGGAAGAACACACATGCAACGACACCAGTGGATCCATGTGTGGTCTGTGGGAAGAACACACATGCAATGACACTGGTGGATACATGTGTGGTCTATGAGAATAACACACATCCAATCACTCTAGCTGTGGTTCATGAAAAGAGTACACATGCGAGGACAGTGGGTGGATCCATGTATGGTTTGTGAGAAGAACACACATGCAATGACACTGGTGGATCCATGTGTGGTTCATGGGAAGAACACACATGCAATGACTCTGGTGGATCCATGTGTGGTTCATGGGAAGAACACACATGCAATGACTCTGACTATGGTTCATGATATGGTCTGTGAGAAGAACACACATGCAATGACACTGGTGGATCCATGTGTGGTCTGTGAGAAAAACACACATGCAATGACACTGGGTGTGGTTCATGATATGGTTTGTGAGAAGAACACACATGCAATGACACCGGTGGATCCATGTGTGGTATTTGGGAAGAACACACATGCAATGACACTGGTGGATTCATGTGTGGTCTTTGGGAAGAACACACATGCAATGACACTGGTGATATGTGGTATGTGAGAAGAACACACATCCAATGACTCTAGTTGTGGTTCATGAAAAGGGCAGACATGCAATGACACTGGTGGATCCATGTGTGGTTCATGAGAAGAACACACATGCAATGACACTGGTTGATCCATGTGTGGTCTGTGGGAAGAGCAGACATGCGATGACACTGGTGTATCCATGTGTGGTATTTGGGAAGAACACACATGCAATGACACTGGTGATATGTGTTCTGTGAGAAGAACACACATCCAATGACTCTAGCCGTGGTTCATGAAAAGAGCAGACATGCAATGACACTAGTGGATCCATGTGTGGTTCATGTGAAGAACACACATGCGATGACACTGGGTGGATCCATGTGTGCTTTTTCAGAAGAACACACATGCAATGACACCGGTGGATCCATGTGTGGTTCATGGGAAGAACACACATGTAATGACTCTGGTGATATGTGGTTTGTGAAAATAACAGACATGCCATGACTCTAGCTGTGGTTAATGGGAAGATCAGACATGCAATGACACCGGTGGATCCATGTGTGGTTTGTGACAAGAACACAGATGCAATGACACTGGGTGTGGTTAATGATATGGTTTGTAAGAAGAACACACATGCAATGACTCTAGCAGTGGTTTGTGAAAAGAGCACGCATGCGATGACTCTAGCTGTGGTTCATGGTAAGAGCAGACATACAATGACACTAGTTGATCCATGTGTGGTTCATGGGAAGAACACACATGCAACGACGCCAGTGGATCCATGTGTGGTCTGTGGGAAGAACACAGATGCAATGACACTAGTGGATACATGTGTGGTCTGTGAGAATAACACACATCCAATGACTCTAGCTGTGGTTCATGAAAAGAGTACACATGCAATGACACTGGTGGATCCATGTGTGGTTCATGGGAAACACACATGCGATGACACTGGGTGGATCCATGAATGGTCTGTGAGAAGAACACACATGCAATGACACTCGTGGATCCATGTGTTGTTCATGGGAAGAACACACATGCAATGACTCTTGGTGTGGTTCATGATATGGTCTGTGAGAAGAACACACATGCAATGACCCTGGTGGATCCATGTGTGGTCTGTGGGAAGAGCAGACATGCGATGAAACCGGTGGATCCATGTGTGGTTCAAGGGAAGAACACACATGCAATGACACTGGGTGTGGTTCATGATATGGTCTGTGAGAAATACACCCATGCAATGACACTAGTGGATCCATGTGTGGTCTATGAGAAGAACACACATGCAATGACACTGGGTGTGGTTCATGATATGGTTGGTGAGAAGAACACACATGCAATGACACCGGTGGATCCATGTGTGGTATTTGGGAAGAACACACATGCAATGACACTGGTGGATCCATGTGTGGTCTTTGGGAAGAACACACATGCAATGACACTGGTGATATGTGGTCTGTGAGAAGAACACACAGCCAATGACTCTAGCTGTGGTTCATGAAAAGAGTAGACATGCAATGACAATGGTGGATCCATGTGTGGTTCATGAGAAGAACACATATGCAATGACACTGGTGGATCCATGTATGGTCTGTGGGAAGAGCAGACATACAATGACACTAGTTGATCCATGTGTGGTTCATGGGAAGAACACACATGCAACGACACCAGTGGATCCATGTGTGGTCTGTGGGAAGAACACAGATGTAATGACACTGGTGGATACATGTGTGGTCTGTGAGAATAACACACATCCAATGACTCTAGCTGTGGTTCATGAAAAGAGTACACATGCAATGACACTGGTGGATCCATGTGTGGTTCATGGGAAGAACACACAGGCGATGACACTAGGTGGATCCATGTATGGTCTGTGAGAAGAACACACATGCAATGACACTGGTGGATCCATGTGTTGTTCATGGGAAGAACACAGATGCAATGACTCTGGGTGTGGTTCATGATATGGTCTGTGAGAAGAACACACATGCAATGACACTGGTGGATCCATGTGTGCTCTGTGAGAAGAACACACATGCAATGACACTGGGTGTGGTTCATGATATGGTTTGTGAGAAGAACACACATGCAATGACACCGGTGGATCCATGTGTGGTATTTGGGAAGAACACACATGCAATGACACTGGTGGATCCATGTGTGGTCTTTGGGAAGAACACACATGCAATGACACTGGTGATATGTGGTCTGTGAGAAGAACACACATCCAATGACTCTAGCTGTGGTTCATGAAAAGAGCAGACATGCAATGACACTGGTGGATCCATGTGTGGTTCATGAGAAGAACACACATGCAATGTCACTGGTGGATCCATGTGTGGTCTGTGGGAAGAGCAGACATGCGATGACACCGGTGGATCCATGTGTGGTTCAAGGGAAGAACACACATGCAATTACACTGGGTGTGGTTCATGATATGGTCTGTGAGAAATACACCCATGCAATGACACTGGTGGATCCATGTGTGGTCTATGAGAAGAACACACATGCAATGACACTGGTGGATCCATGTGTGGTCTTTGGGAAGAACACACATGCAATGCCACTGGATCCATGTGTTGTTTGTGAGAAGAACACACATCCAATGACTCTAGCTGTGGTTCATGAAACGAGCAGACATGCGATGACCTTGGTGGATCCATGTGTGGTATGTGGGAAGAGCAGACATGCAATGACACTGGTGGATCCATGTGTGGTTTGTGAGAAGAACACACATGCAATGACACTGGGTGTGGTTCATGATATGGTTTGTGAGAAGAACACACATGCAATGACTCTAGCTGTGGTTTGTGAAAAGAGCACGCATGCGATCACTCTAGCTGTGGTTCATGGGAAGAGCAGACATACAATGACACTGGTGGATACATGTGTGGTTCATGGGAAGAACACACATGCAATGACACTGGTGGATCCATGTGTGGTTTGTGAGAAGAACATACATGCAATGACTCTAGGTGTGGTTAATGAGAAGAGCAGACATGCAATGACACCGGTGGATCCATGTGTGGTTTGTGAGAAGAACACACATGCAATGACACTGGGTGTGGTTCATGATATGGTTTGTAAGAAGAACACACATCCAATGACTCTAGCTGTGGTTCATGGGAAGAGCAGACAGACAATGACACCGGTGATATGTGGTATGTGAGAAGAACACACATGCAATGGCTCTAGTCGTGGTTCATGAAAAGAGTAGACATGCAATGACACTGGTGGATCCATGTGTGGTTCATGTGAAGAACACACATGTGATGACACTAGGTGGATCCATGTGTGGTTTGTGAGAAGAACACACATGCAATGACACCGGAGGATCCATGTGTGGTCTGTGGGAAGAACACACATGCAATGACACTGGTGATATGTGGTTTGTGAGAAGAACACACATCCAATGACTCTAGTGGATCCTTACGTGGTTTATGAGTGGTTTATGAGAAGAACACACATCCAATGAACTCTTGTGGATCTATCTTGGCATAATTTGATGTATGTCACGATGTATTTCATTGTGCAAGACACCCACTTTCCATTTTTATACTACTCAGTATGGCCCTTGGTTTTATGTGGTACTACTCAGTTTTGCCCCCCCCTCTCTCTATCTTTCGTAGAAGCACAAATCTGTGTTCACCCTGTCTGCTACTCCCTGATTGGTTATCACAGTTGTCACACGGATCATGCGCACCAGCCGTTGATTCTGTGCGATCCAACGATGATCGTTGCACACGTCGTGCCCTTCACAGTACAGCGTGAGACAGCACAGCGTGAGACAGCACTGACGTCTCCCTTAGCGAGACTTCTACAAGAAGGAACACGATGCCGTCCATGGAAAAAGTCGTTGGGCGGTCATGTCATGTTTAATCAAGTCTGAAAAGCCTACTACTGCTACTACTACGCCACAACGCATGCGTCATCGAGTGCACGGTCGTCGATGGATAGCTGCAATTTATTGCCACTTGATTTTAATAAGACATATCCCATTTTTTACGCACCGGCTCTCAATCACCAATTTTAGGGCCGTATAAAACTTCGTACATAGAAATTATGTGTGCGCCCTTTGCATGTGGCTCAATACAGAACTGCCATGCATGGCCCGAGAAAAAACGTGACGTACCATGCGCGTGTCGCGGTGCATGGTGCAGTCGACTGCACGGCGCGTTACACGGTGGTGCAAAGAAACGTGCCGTGCTTCTATCCACCTTAGCTATAGATCCCCTCTCCGCACACCCACTCCCACTCTCGCTCACTGTCCCCACGAAACCCTCTCCACTGTCCCACCAGCATCCGCAAACTCCCGAGAATACCCCGTCTGTGCCAGCGATGGACGAGAAGGATAAGGTGGCCATCGTCGCCCCGTGGCCACCGGCGAGGAGGCCCCCGTCTCCTCGCCGGTCCCCCTCGACGCGTTGAAAGCAGCCGCTGTCCCTGTCCAGGCCCCAGTGGAGGCATCGATGGTAGCCGCCGTTCCTGTCCAGGCCCCCGTCCCAGCTACCGGCGAAGCCGCCGAAGAGGAGCCCCCCGCCGGCGAGGAGGCCCCCGCCGGTCACAAGCAGATCACGCACTTCTTGGGCACCTACGATCCAGATAAGTACATCCCTCCGCTGAACCCCTACGACACCGGCATCGACGACCTGTGGTCGGAGGTAACTAGGGTTTGCTCCCCTCCCTGGTTCTTCTACCGTTTGTTAGAAATAATGGGCTAATCTATTTAAAATTTAGCTGGTATTGTCATGTTTAATATTCTGGAATTAATCATGGAAATTGTGCCTAATTATCCAACACCGTTCCCATCGTTGGATGCTAGATCTTGGTTTATTAGGATTCGCTTATTCGCATTTCGATTGCTCGATCTTCTTACACCATCTACTCCCCCATTTTCCCTTTCTTCCAATAGGTTTCCGGCAGCGACGTCTGCAGCGATGACGAGTCCATTCACACCAAGGCTCGTCAGGTGCTGAGGAGCCTGCGGGCCGGCAAGTACGACGGCTTCCTCACGCCCCCTACTACAGCTGCCCCTTCTGCAAGGGGGGCGTCTACTGCTTGATGAGTCGCGCTGCCGGCGGCACCGTCTTGAACACCTTACTGAAGCATGCAGAGGCCGTGGGCTCCCGCAACCACAAAAGCGGCAAGCCCGAGCCCGCGAACATCAACGCCTACATTGCTGAACACCGTGCTCTCGGCATTCACCTCCGAAACCTCCAGCGGGTGGCCATCAAAGAGGGTCTCATGCCTCCAATCAGGCCCAAGGCCCCCGAGTCCAAGAAACTGGGCAGCAAGAAGTGGCGGAAGCAGCTGAGGGAGATGGAGGCCCTGGCGAATGAACGGGTTGGATGTCTCCTTGAATGTATCTGCATCTACCACGGCTGCTGCTGCTAAGCAGCTTCTTTTGATTTTCTATATTTTGCTTGCATCCTATTTCTGGCTGAATGCATCGAACCCTGTTAAGCAACCTACTACTTTCTATCGCTATATCCTATTTAGCTGTGCATAGCTATATCTACATTTGTTTTATTTTCTGAATGAATGTATTCTGCCTGGTGTGATTTGCTGCTCTAGATTTGCTACCTGATCGGAGGCAAAAAGAGGTTCAAAAGGGAACGAATTATCGAAGTGAGAATCTTCTCTAGATTTGCTACCAATTTGGGCAAAATGAAACATATCTGTTTAGCGAGAGAGGAAAAGGGCACTGTTTCAAACTGCCAGTTAAGAAGCTACCATCTTGACAAGCTACATGAAACATACATAAACATAACACAACGAGGATTAAATTTATTTTACTAGTATCACTTGATGCGCTAGACATCTTGGCAAGCTAACTGAGTTCCACAAAACAGAAACATAACACTGGCACGTAAAATTTAATTCACTCCTCAGCAGACCACTTGACGCGCTTGCCATCATTACAGGTACTCCACATCCGACGAACTGCTTTGTCCCAAATGGCATCTGACTTGGCTTTCCTATCTTCAGCGTCCTACGGCACAATTAGCGGTGCATCACAGGCCTGATTGTTGCCACTAGAAGATGCCGCCTCTCTGTTTGCCGCTTCAGCTGCAGCCTCTCTGTCAGCTGCTTCAGATGAGGCCAATTTCTTTGCATATTCAACTTCAAACTCAACTATTCGGCATTTTCTACAAAGGTCTCCCCTAAGCTCGTCTTCGCTCTTGCAAATAGGGAAAAACACGAGGTAACATTGAAAAAAATGGATCTTCTTTTATAGCTGGTAGGTCACGTAAGCATCTATGGCTGCATACTTCAGGTTTATATCAGACAACGACCACTCGTTCCATAAATCGTGCCTATCCTTATGAAAATCTTCCTTCATTGTGTCGTACGACTCATCGAGGATTCTAGTTGCGAGTGATGCCATTCCATCCTTCTTCTTGCCTCCTAGGATCTTAACAAGACGCTGAATATCGATCCAGTTGTGCACATGAATCATAATTTGCTCTTGATACAATTTTGAAAAATCTGTTGTTGTGTCGACAGTGCAGAAAACAATTCCTTTTTTTTCAAGGAACCGGCGTAGCACCGAACATTTCCTGTCAGTCCTGAAAATATGTAGTTTGTCATCACCAAAATTTGTAATTACAAATATTTTGTCAATGCAAGATCATCATCTCAATATAATTTTGAAAAGTTTAGTAAATGCAAGATCAAGACTCTCAACATTGTATTGTCATAATTTATTTGGTTTTGCTATTTCTCAGTTGACTGAACGAGTTGCACATTTCTTTTAACTACGATTGCACTTTTCTTAGGTGATTGAGACTAAAGAAAATCTCAGTCGATTGAGACATAGGCAAACCCTAATTTATTTGGTCCTAAGTAAAATCCAGTAGTTGCAAGATGAGCAAGTGGATAAAGAACACGACACGAAAACCCTAAAAGCGGTTAGCTACAGAGAGCAGATCTACAAACTGGGAGAGGTGGTAGACGAGGACGTGTTTCCGCATGGCAAGTTGAACGACGACGACTTCATTAACTTCATATGGGTGCTCCGGGGTGTACTCGAGGTCCAATCCAACAAACTTGTCCTCGTCTATCCCAAGCCAACCCTCGTACATCCTTAGGACACGCACCACTGTCTCCTCCTCGTTGGTGTAGACAACATCTATCTTCTTGTTGTCATGGGTAGTGAAGCTTGTCTCTAGAGTGCGTAGATCTTCCATGGCGGCAAGGAGAAGACGGGAAGAAGATAGTAGATGACAGGAAGAAGAAGAGTGGTTTCTACGAGGCAGGGGAATGGTGGAACCGTCAATGCGCTTTCATGGTAGGGGTTAACGATTGGGACGGAAGTCCAAGGAGAGACGCGTGGTGGTGGCCGTTCCAGCTTCTGAGTAAACAAAAAATAATTATAACGCCGATACATGGGCCCTGTTTTGTCACGTCAATACACTGGGTAGGGGGTGTTGTCCTATCCACTGTGCCAACGCTGCAAGCCTACGTGACAGCCACCCCACCTAAGCGACGGGAGCGACATAACGACGAACTGACAGGGGGGCCCAACTTGACGCCCGTTAGCCTGATTTTTTGTATTGAAACATAAAGTTGAATTCATGCTGAAAAAGACCCTCTGAGTATTTGGCACACCAACTGTAGTCATCCCGGCTGATCTCAGGGAACTTGGGTACCGTGTTGCCTGTACGCCCCAACTTTCGGGCCGCAAAGTGATAATCTCCCTCCTGATGCCCTCGGGGGAAGTGTACCAGCCCGCCAGAACTTCCTAATCAGAGCTCCAATCATGCTATTAGGAAGGCGGGCCGTGCTCCCGACAGGAAATATCCAATTTCTGCACAATAATCAAACATTAGTACACATGCCAAATTATTTATCACCAACAAGAAATTACATGTTTAAAATTAGTACACTTACTCATTGCCATCTGGAATAATAAGGGCTTTCGCCTCCTAGGTCCTAGGCTCAAACCTCTCGTCAGGGACTTTTGATTCCCCCAATTCCACAATTTCTTCCGTGGCCCCTGCACCACCAACTCGCATGTAGGGTCTGCCTCCTCCCTAGACTCCGCCTCTGCCTCTGCCTCTGCCTCCTCTCTAGACGGCCCCTCCCCCTCCTCCGTAAGGAACAACTCAGGAGCCACGTCGCCAAAAGCGAAGGGTGGTGGGTCAAAGTCCACGCCTCCTTCCCCTCCACCTCGTCCTCCTCGACCTTGACCTCGACCTCGTCCTCCTCCAGCACCGCCAAGATCGGGGTAACGCGGATTGGGAGTTGGTTGTCTCCCACTCCATGTAGCATTTTTCTTGCGCTGTTGCAGCGCCTTAAGCAGAGACGACGAGCTAGCCTTGCCACTGCTCATATTGTTCAATCACCTGCATTGAGTAAGAGAAAATAATTTAGCACAAAGACATCATAAAATATAGACACTAATCGTAAAATGCATTGAAAAATAATAGAATGCATTGAGAAATAATAGAATGCATTAAGAAAACAAGCAAGCACAAAGACCTAATAGAACGCATTGAAAAATAAATATTCACTATCATTCTCATTCTCATTCTCATTCTCATTCTCATTCTCACTATCACTATATCTTGAGTAGAAAGCTGGAGCCTCATCAAAGGGTGGAGGCTCATCATCGTTGTCATTCTCCGCATGGAACTTCTCGAGCATTTTTATGTCATGTAGATCCACCACTGACTCACCCCGAGTATCTGCATTGTTCTCGAGGTCCTCAAGATCAACAGGTTCTAACTCAAAGTGCCCAAAGTCCTCTTGCTCTTGATAGAAAATTCTCTCGTATGTTACAGGGTCAATGTTGTTGTAATCGTCCTCGGAGGGAATCGGTAGGTTACCATGTGGCGATACATGGAACACGACTTCCTAGCCCTTGAGTTCCGCTTTCTGGCATGGGTAGGGAAAATAATAAACTTGGTTGGCTTGGTGAGCCACAACAAAGACATCGGCTCCGCTATAGGTGGTTGAAGGCCTAACTTTAACTAACCCAATGGAAGGGCTACTTCTTAGTCCACCCCTTGGGTCGAACCAGTGGCACTTGAACACAACAAGATTGAGTTGTACGTTCGTACGATTGAAGGTCAGCTCATATACATTCTCTAACCTTCCATAGTAATCAAGGGCATCGGCTCCTCTGGTGAAGACCCCTGTATTTACCTTTTTGCATTCGGTCGTCCCTTCTGGTGCGTCTCTGTATGGAAGAGAAACCCATTCACATCATACTTCTCATACTTCATGACGTCACGGTTAAAACCCTGGGAAACACATTTCAACTCATCTAACATCTCAATATTGGGATGAGCTCCCTACAAGTACAGTTTAAAGTTGTTGTATTTATTATATTAGTTACGTAGAATAATAAGGGTAAGAGGGACAAGTTAGAAATTACTTTTTCCATGAACCAAGACACAATGTTTTTTTATTTCCAGGAGCACCCTCTTTAAGTAGATTGTCCAACTCCAAGGGAGAGGGATCCGTCGTTCCCGACCACTGTTCTTCCGTGAATTCACTAAGGAGGAGAAAATAAGCATTAGACCGAGACCGAGATCGAGAAGTAAATTATTCACCATTTTACCTTATGAAATCGACCACTTCCTTCATGTTCATAAGCACATAGAGCATTATGCAATCCTTCTCTTCCTTCGGCAAGCGGTATTTTAGTCCTTTACCGGCCTTGCCACTAGGAAATTGGAATAGTTCGAGCTTGAGGTCATTCTTGGGCTGGTCTACATTGTAACGAGAGACCGGGTTATGCATAGTGGGAACATCATCAGGCCAGTAGGTTGTCGCGACGTCTGCCATCTCCCGAAGGCATGTTGCCTCAGCTATGCATGCTTTAATCTTGGCTTTGTTTCCAGTTATCTTCTGAATATACTTAAACTCTCTCTCAATACAAAACTGCCAACAAAATTGCATCGGGCCACCCAAGAGTACCTCGTTCGCGACGTGCACAATGAGATGCGTCATCGGAGTAAAGAAGCCTGGCGGAAAGATCATCTCCAAATTGCATAGCAACTCCGGCACTTGAACACGTAGCTTCTCAATAACCAGGGGACATACCTGCTTAGCATAGAGCGTGCGGAAGAAATGGCTCAACTCCGCAAGCACTCGCCAGACTTTCTCGGGGAGATACCCTCGAACCATCACTGGCATCAGTCGCTCTATCCATATATGATAGTCGTGAATCTTGAGTCCGGTGACTTGTCCCGTCGAAAGATTGACTCCCTTACTTATATTCGAACAATAACCATCATGGAACATCACGACGTATTTGAGCCACCTGAATGCCTCCTTCTTTTGGACACTATCAAGGCAGAAGTAGGCATGTGGCTTAAACCAATTCTTTTGACGGCCGGTAGGAGGCTGCATGTGTAATCTATTCCTATCACAGAGCTTCTCAACATCGACTCTAGCCTTAACATTATCCTTTGACTTCCCAGGAATGTTCAGGACTATGTGAAAAAGGGACTCCCCGACATTCTTTTCGATGTGCATCACATCGATGTTATGGGGAAGTTCGAGGTCCTTGTAATACACGAGATTCGTTAAGGCTGCCACGTGAGTCCAGTTGTGGGTTACACCATATCCCGCAAATTGATAGCCAGTTCCCGGTGCCACAGGCACGAGAGCACGTAGCTCGGCATCAACAGCTGCACCATCGAACTTTGGTACCTATTTTACTTCATGCACAACTTTGCCCTTCTTGAAGTTCTTCCTGTCTCTCTGAACGGATGCTTGCTTTTAAGGTACTATCGATTCGTGTCAAACGCAACATACTTGTGACCCGACTTTAGCCAAAGAAACTCAAGTCGGTGCCTGCACACTGGGCATGGCCACTTACTAGCTGTACACCATCCGCACGTTAGGGCGTACCTAGGCATGTCATGCATGGTATACTGCAACCAAACTTTCATCAAGAAGTTTCTCTTCAATGCTCGGCCGTATGTCAACGTCCCGTGTATCCAGGAGTGGTTCAAATCATCCACAGTCGGTTGCATGTAGACACTCAGATTCTTTCCTGGGTACTCAGGCCCTAGAATGATAAGTGACAGAAACATGGTCTTCCGTTGCATTAATACTCCGGGAGGGACATTGAGCGGAATAACAAACACCGGCCAGCAGTTGTACGCGGCCATCAACAAACCATATGGGTTGAAGCCATCTGTTGCTATCGCAATTCTGACATTCCGAGCCTCTTCTGCCAACCGAGGGTATTTGTCATTGAAGTTCTTCCATGCCTTACCATCAGATGGATGTCCCATCTTCTTCCGTCCGTGCTCGTCCTCGTATCTCTTTCCCTTCTTGTGCCACGTCATCTGTTTGGCAGTATCCTCACTCAAGTAAAGCCGCTGGATTCTTTTTATGAATGGGAGATACCGAAGACTCTTTGTAGCAACATTCGACTGCTTCATCTGACCATCTTTTCCCTTTACCTCATCATACCTAGAGGCCCCACAAATGGAGCAGTTCTTGTCATCCACAAACTGTTTCCAAAACAAAAGGCAACCTTTTGGACAGCAATCTATCTTTTCGTAATCCATGTTGAGCTCGTTCATAAGTCTCTTCATTTCGTGAAAGGTTTTAGGTAGACAATGCCCTTCGGGCAACATGTTACCACATGTTCTCAGGTTAGCTTCAAAGTGAGCACGGGCGGCGGAGTGCTGGCATTTGTCGGCTAGACATTGAGAGATGGCATCGAGCTGAGAAATCTTTGCACCCTTGTATCGAGGCCTCTTAGCCGCTGCCATCATATCAAGGAAGGCCTTCGCGGTTGGCTCCGGTTCCTCCGGTTCTGGTGGTTCATCCCGTGGAAGTGGCGAATCCGGCTGGTCGGCATCGATGAGATCATCTAGAAAGTTTCTAATCCCATCATGCTCATTCCCATTGAGCCGCTGCCACATAACCTCACCTCTGTCATGGTCGTACCGAGCAAAGTCGACCTGCGTGACATAGTGAGGCATGTACCCAGCTTGTAGAAGGTGTCTATACATCTCATCCTTTCCCTGACGATGACGCTTATTGCAACGAGCGCAGGGACAAAGTGCCCGAACGATTGCCTTCGAACCACGCGCTAACTCATTCACTAAAAAATGAGTGCTCTGTGTCCACTCTTCTGTTTTATTAGTCGCACTAATACGGCCACTGTACATCCACCCATTATCAGCCATCCTCTTCTGCTTTGTTGGAAACCAAACAACAAATATAGCATTTTGTATCAAATAGGAGATTAAATGCTTCATATTTTTACGCATGCATCAACCTACATGTCTAATAGGAAAAGAGGGTCCTAACCAGCCGCCGGATCCGTAGATTGGGTAAGTTCTCCCTGGCTCTACCCCGATCCGAGCAGAATTTCGGCAGCACCTCCCCGCTGCTCTCCCGATACACGTCTCGACAAAAAGCCGAGAGAATGTGCATCCGGAGAACAACGAGGAGGCGTTGCCGAAATCCTATCTCGGATCGAGGTAGAGCTAGGGAGAACCATACCCAACTACGAATCCACCGACTGCCCGATAAAAGCCGTAAGCGTTACGGTTATTAATATGCGAGACCACTAATGCATATTAACCCGCGTAACGCTTACGGTCGGGAAGACGCCTAGGTAACGCGACTTGAATTGGTGATCTAACACGAAAATAAACCTAGGTACAAGAGAGATGAACGGATTCTCACCCTCGGTCGAAGAGGAAGTAGTCGAACAGCCGAGTGTTGGGGCTGGCGACGGAACTTGAAGACGGGATCGAGGTGTCTCCTACACCATCTCCCGCAACGACAGTCACTCCCGCAATGACGGTCACTTCTGGAACACCACAAAATCTGTACAATTGCATAAAGACAACACTTTATTCACATCACGTATATTTATGCCCATTCAAAAAAAATCTATTTATCACATACTTACATACTACACACATTCTACTTATCACATGCTCATTAACAATGCAAGAATATCGATTGGATCGACTGATATGTTTCTTGATACTAAGCCCAGTCTACCAATCCCGCAACCAAATTAAACAACTGGTTATGATCATTCCATCTACGAAGCCCAATCTACAAGAATTTGCCATAAGGTACAGTCTACAAGAGGCCGGACCCTGCCGCCGCCTCGCCTAGATCCTCTACTCCTAAGATTCAATGCCCCTCATCCCCTATACACTAGGCGGCTAGGCACTCAGCAGCCACCAATCCCCTACATCGACCCAACCGCACCCACCCTTCAATCATATGAGATACGCCATGTTTGAGGAGCTCCTGCAAGATCGTGCGCCTGCCGGTGGAGCACCCTCGGTGACACTCTCCGGCACCTCCGCCAGGCAACGAATTTGCTAGTGGCCCCTGGCGCCGCCCCCGTCCTAGCCAAGCACGCCTGTCGGTGGTTATACTAGAGTAGGAGGTGATGCGTGCGCCTATGCCAAGCCGAGGGAGCGTCTCGACCAAATTTCCTCCGTTGTCTAAACATTGTAGAATCTTGCAGTGAATTTATGCCAAGCCGAGGTTTTTTGGCCTTGGACTGTTTCACACAGTCGAGCTTTTCTTCTCTCTATTACCTCCCCCAAATAAACATGCATACAAGTGATTAAATTGACTCCACACACACGACAAGGCGCCACACTCGCCACTAACTCAACTAACCCATGCATGTCGGCATCACGAATTTAACTAATGCAAATAATTAAATCAAGATTATTACTAACAGTTTGCTAGATTGTGAAAAATTACCTCGGGGTGGACGTGGGCGGCCGGAGGTCTCGGAGGGGAGGGCGCCGGCGAGCTCGAGCTGGACGCGAGCTGGGAGGAGAGGGCGTGGGCAGCCGGAGTTCTCAGAGGGGAGGGCACGGGTGGCCGGAGTTCTCGCAGGGGAGGGCGCTGGCGAGCTCGAGGTGTACGAGGTGGGAGAGGAGGGCGCCGGTGAGCTGGGAGGGGAGGGCTCACGCTGGTGAGCTAGGAGGGGAGGGCTCGCGCCGGTGAGCTAGGAGGGGAGGGCACGCGAGGGAGTAGAGAGCGTGGGGCTCACGTGGGAGGGGAGGGGAGGGCTCGTGTGGGAGTAGAGAGCGTGGGGAGGAGGCACGGTGGCCGACGGTGGCCGACGGTGGCGGCGGTGGAGACGAGGGCGTGGGAGGGAGGCGCGGTGGCCGGCGACGGCGGTGGGTGCGAGGAGGCAGAGGCGTGGGGAGGATGCGTGGACAAGAGGAGGCAGAGGTGCACGAGGTGGGTCGGGCCGGCCCTATCCGGTTGGGCTACGCCGACGGCTACCGTCGGCGTAGCTCTGCTATTTTTTTATTGTCTACGCCGACGACCACCGTCGGCGTACCTCTGCTACTTTTTTTAGTGCGCGAGGTGGATCTAGGGTGCACCTACACCGACGGTGGCCGTCGGCGTAGCCCTTCTATTTTTTTTAGTTTTCAACCTATTTAAGTAAATATATTTACTATTTTAAATACTTTAATATATTTACTTTTTTAAATGCTTCAATATTTTGACTCTATCTAGGGTTTCCCCTATGTCGACGGTCGCAGGCGGCGTAGCCCTTTTACTTTTTTAATTTTCAACCTATTTAAGTAAATATATTTACTATTTTAAATACTTTAATATATTTACTTTTTTAAATGCTTTAATATTTCGATTCTATCTAGGGTTTCCCCTATGTCGACGGTGGCCCCGTAAGTCTACCCCTATAGCTATCCAGGAAGGGGGTCACACGTGGGGCCTACACATGGCACCTACCAACCTTGCATCACTCTCACACACATATCCTAGGGGCACATGCAAGTTTTCATGTGATTCCGACGCTCCGGCTGTCTTCCTCCGGCGAAACCCTAGACCGGGGGCCCCGAATCGTCTACCCCTATAGCTATCTCCGTATGAGGGTAGCCCGGTGGACCTCTCTACTTGTTTTGGTTTGTTTAGGACATATGTACATGGAGAGCCAATGTTGGGCTAACTTTGCCACATTCTAGGCCCCGGTGGTGACGCGGCGGGACTTTCCACGTACAGATCTAGAATTTTACTAAGTGTTAACGCATGTCCGGGAAGGGGGTCACACGTGAGGCCTACACATGGAACCTACCAACCCTGCACCACTCTCACACACATATCCTAGGGGCACATGCAAGTTTTCATGTGATTCCGACGCTCCGGCGGTCTTCCTCCGGTGAAACCCTAGACCGGGGGCCCCAGATCGTCTACCCCTATAGCTATCTCCGTACGAGGGTAGCCTGGTGGACCTCTCTACTTCTTTTGGTTTGTTTAGGACATATGTACATGGAGATCCAAGGTTGGGCCAACTTTGCCACATTCTAGGCCCCGGTTGTGACGCGCCGGGACTTTCCACATGCAGATCTAGGATTTTACTAAGTGTTAACGCATGTCCGGGAAGGGAGTCACACGTGGGGCCTACACATGGCAGCTACCAACCTTGCACCACTCTCACACACATATCCTAGGGGCACATGCAAGTTTTCATGTGATTCCGACGCTCCGGGGGTCTTTCTCCAGCGAAACCCTAGACCGGGGGCCCTGGATCGTCTACCCCTATAGCTATCTCCGTACGAGGGTAGCCCGGTGGACCTCTCTACTTGTTTTGGTTTGTTTAGGACATATGTACATGGAGAGCCAATGTTGGGCCAACTTTGCCACATTCTAGGCCCCGGTTGTGACGCGGCGGGACTTTCCACGTACAGATCCAGGATTTTACTAAGTGTTAACGCATGTCTGGGAAGGCTGTCACACGTGGGGCCTACACATGGCACCTACCAACCTTGCACCACTCTCACACACATATCCTAGGGGAACATGCAAGTTTTCATGTGATTCTGACGCTCCGGCGGTTTTCCTCCGGTGAAACCCTAAACCGGGGGCCCCGGATCGTCTACTCCTATAGCTATCTCTGTACGAGGGTAGCCCGGTGGACCTCTCTACTTGTTTTAGTTTGTTTAGGACATATGTACATGGAGAGTCAATGTTGGGCCAACTTTGCACAATTCTAGGCCTCGGTTGTGACGCGGCGGGACTTTCCACGTACAGATCTAGGATTTTACTAAGTGTTAACGCATGTCCGGGAAGGGGGTCGCACATGGGGCCTACACATGGCACCTAACAACCTTGCAACACTCTCACACACATATCCTAGGGGCACATGCAAGTTTTCATGTGATTCCGACGCTCCGGCGGTCTTCCTCCGGCGAAACCCTAGACCGGGGGCCCCGGATCGTCTACCCCTATAGCTATCTCCGTACGAGGGTATCTCGGTGGACCTCTCTACTTGTTTTGGTTTGTTTAGGACATATGTACATGGAGAGCCAATGTTGGGCCAACTTTGCCACATTCTAGGCCCCGATTGTGACGCGGCGGGACTTTCCACGTACAGATCCAGGATTTTACTAAGTGTTAACACATCTCCGGGAAGGGGGTCACACGTGGGGAACACACATGGCACCTACCAACCTTGCACCACTCTCACACACATATCCTAGGGGCACATGCAAGTTTTCATGTGATTCCGACGCTCCGGCGGTCTTCCTCCGGCGAAACCCTAGACCGGGTGCCCTGGATCGCCTACCCCTATAGCTATCTCCGTACGAGGGTAGCCCGGTGGACCTCTCTACTTTTTGGTTTGTTTAGGACATATGTACATGGAGATCCAAGGTTGGGCCAACTTTGTCGCATTCTAGGCCCCGGTTGTGACGCGGCGAGACTTTCCACGTACAGATCCAGGATTTTACCCGGTGTTAACGCATGTCCGGGAAGGGGGT
The DNA here is from genome assembly GCA_910589775.1 of Avena eriantha. NCBI lineage: Eukaryota > Viridiplantae > Streptophyta > Magnoliopsida > Poales > Poaceae > Avena > Avena eriantha. The sequence continues at coordinate 23,971 of CAJUXJ010000220.1, forward strand.
CATACATGGGGCTTACATATGGCACCTACCAACCTTGCACCACTCTCACACACATATCCTAGGGGCACATGCAAGTTTTCATGTGATTCCGACACTCCGGCGGTTTTCCTCCGGCGAAACCCTAGACCGGGGGCCTCGGATCGCCTACCCCTATAGCTATCTCTGTACGAGGGTAGCCCGGTGGACCTCTCTACTTGTTTTGGTTTATTTAGGACATATGTACAAGGAGAGCCAAGGTTGGGCCAACTTTGCCACATTCTAGGCCCCGGTTGTGACGCGGCGGGACTTTTCACGTACAGATCCAGGATTTGATCCGGTGGTCGGCGTCCAGTTTGATTGAGTGAGATGTATCAGTGATATTATTGAATTTGTAGTCGAAAACTATGTCGAGAACTTGAATAAGATAACTAATATCTTGTTTATGGATGCTGAATATGATGATTCACAACGTCAATTCATGTGGGCGTGGAGACAGCTATTCTCACGATAAGAATCCCTCCAATTAAGAAAATATAGACAATGTTTAAATAATTGGTTATAATAAATAAGCATAGATGGAATGCAAAAAAAAATTAGGAGCTACGCCGACGGCCGCCCTCGGCGTAGACACAGCAGGAAAATCTGGAAAGGGGGGAAAGAAAACGGCCATAGCTACGCCGAGGGTAGCCGTCGGCGTAGCTATGACACTGTCACGGGCCCATGACATGGGCCTTGTTACACCGAGGGCGTCTGTACGCCGACGGCGGCCCTTGGCGTAGCTGGGCCTACGCCGACGGCCCCGACTTTTGGCTGTCGGCGTAGCCTGGGGCTATCGGCGAAGCTGTCCATTCCTATAGTGTAGTCATCCATGCAAATTTAAGGAACATGGATGCGTAGCTACAACCATTGAGTAGTCTCATTATTCATTCACCTAAAATTCTTTCCTTTTTTAGTCTTTGATAATTGTTATCTGAAGCTGAAGCTGAAGCTGGTTGCTACCAGCTACTAGTATCGTACTCTGTACAGTGCATGTGTACAGTTGCCCGATGGACCCTCTCTATCTCTATGCCCCGACAATGTTGCGTCATTGGAGTGTCGGATCACTCCTCCATGCATGTGGGGTGCTGTATGTGTGCAAGTAAGTGCAAACGAGAGGCCATAGATTGGGCCAGCTGGACGAGAGGTTGGAGTGTCATAGAGGCTTTCGTTTTGTGCTAACCACGTACGAGAAGGGTTCGAATTGTGGGAACATACATGCCAGCTATGGTATACGGTGCTAAATAGTTAAATCTTATTTTTATGAAAATTTTGATATATTATTTGTATTTTTCTGAGTCAGGACGGATTTGTTATGAATTTTCTAAGGTTTATTTTCTGGAGCTTTCCTGAGTGGATAATGTTTATACAACCGTGGATGACATGTGCCATTGACATCTCGAGTTTGTGCTGAGTCAGCGTCCACGTGGGGTAGTGAAATATTTTCTACTGGTTTGAATCTAGCCCAACTCGATGACATGTGGGGCATGTGTTTGTGTTGACTCCCACGCGAGTCAATATGGCAAGTGGGACGTGCCCTCGTCGGCGACCTTGGTAAACAGACGACGGCAAACGACGACGTGACAGATTTTCGGCATTTCATCACGGGCTGCTGGTACAGCTCAAAATGTACATGATGGCAAACCTACAGGTGGGTTCTGTAAACCAAGGAGTAGTTGGAGTTGGCGGCGACAAACTTCACTGCGGCGGCGCTCAACCTAATCTACTCTATGGTTCACTCCAAGATGATCTAGTGGTACTGGTCGACGCACAAGGTCAGTAGGAAGCTAACAACACGGAAAATTCTACCTAAGCTCGCTACAAATGAGCTCCAGCTCGTGGATTCCGGCGAACTACTGCCGGACTAAATTCCTAAAATTTTATCTACTCGTACATCGCCTAGTCGTTTCCTAGGGCTGCCCTGAAGAATATAATGTTGCTCTTCTCCTCGACTACTCCTTGGCGCCGAAGGTGACTTCTCCTAGGGCTGCAACTAATTATCGATCGATCTCTCTAGAACTTGTTGCTTGGCAAGCTGGACAGCCAATCGATATATAGAGGGTTGCGTGCATGTGGCGTGCAATGTGAGATGCATGCACGTATGCTATGGGAATGGAGAGGACACAGGAGTCGCTCCAGTGTCATTCATGTCCGGCACTGGATAATTGGTGATCCAAGCCGTGGCCCAAATCGTTGTCATGCCACCTGCCATTGCTTCACCATACATCAGTCCGTCCTCCTTAGTATGTGGCCAGCTCCATGTGGTTGTGGTTAGCTCGGTGCTGCTTCCCTCAAGAAATGAAAGGCGACAACCATCTTGGTCTCGATGAGGTTACAACGCCATCATGCTTGCCCCCCTCACCAACGTGTCGTTTGATAAAGTTAAAGCTAGATGAAATAAAGTGCACATTGTAACCGATGATTTGGCATGCGATCGATCAAATAGTTCCCGTGTACCGTGACCAAAGACGTGGATTCCTGGCGGATTAACCCAAATTTTGGGTTGCTCGCCGAGGGGAGCAGATTATCCCATCCCTACCTGCATATTATTCTACCAGCACCATGTCCCTGCTGATGTTGATGTTGGTGGTTCTGCAAGAAAGTGTATATCGCTCAATGGTCGTCAATGCACATTTACAGAACAGCGACCGTAGCTTTGAGAGTGACACACACACGCACGTGCATCTCTAAAGTTTCATCAAATTCAAGTAAGAAACCAAGTTGGGAGAGATTAGTTAACGACTCGCCGGCTCGATCGTGGAGCGACACCTGGACAGGAACACGGCCAGGAGTTCTCAACAAGTTTGGATTAGCCGTCGACCTCCACTTCTCTGCATTATTGTACTGCTGCTGGTGATGTGCGATGATGCTGAAACCGCAGCAGCTTCTCGGTTGCATTTGGTTGGTTACTTACTATTACGTGAAGCTCAAGCTACATACTAGCTGATCTCGCTATAAGCTCCAGCTTTGCTTGGCTGGTGCAAATCGAGCAAAATAAACTAAGCTGCAATAATGCATGCACGTGTAATGCCAGCCGACGTGGCAATTATTCAGTTTTCGTCGACAATGCATGGGCACCACACATAATCGCCCTGAAGGTTCTATCCACTCAATGTACATTACGTGACAGCTAGATCTAGCTAATTGGGCGGTGGGCGCAAACTACTCATTGTTAGGGTGTCAAGTGGGTCCGGCCAAAGTCTCACCTCTAGTTCATTTGTCAAAATCTAGTGTAAATTTTTGCTCAAAATTTGAAGATTTTAGCAAATGAACTAAAAGTGGGATTTTGGCGAAATCCCACTTGACACCTTACTCATTGTTCTTCTAATACTAGTACACTAATTAACCATGCATGATTTTTTTTCTTTTTCTTGAAACAAGCTTCATAGTTCAGATGGATCATGACAATATAATACCGCCGGCAACGACGCCGTACGCGGTGGTTCCACGGGTATAATTCCGGCAACTTCAGTGAGGAGAAGAATCTGAATCCTATCATCATCTATCGTGGCCAGCTCAAACCTTTCACTTCAATCTCCAGCCTCTAATTTGGGCTCTTGGATACTCACATCAGATGCAGTGTACACACCTTGGCTACGACATCATTGACGCTTGTCTTCACATAGTGTACGTATCTCTAATAATGCATTTGTTTATCTGTTTATGCAGGAGATCAGAGTAAGGTGGGCCAGCATGCTGAGTTGTTGTTGCTGATAGATAGCGCAAGAGTCCGAGGAAGCCCCCGGTTTCGGTTCTCTAAATTAGTTATGGGGTCCCTCTACCTAGGCAGAATCTTTGCTTGCTAGCTAGGTTCTTCTATCACATTTTATTTTGCATGTTTATCAACTTATAAAATAGGCATAAACGGCTGAATCGATAAAAGATGAGGTTATAATGCGCTGAAGTTTTCGCAAATAGTCAGTTTTGTCATTTTCCGCAAGCCCGTTCCCAAGTCACACTGGTTCTCTCAATTACTGCCACGTTTCACACAATGTATACATGCATGCCTCCTCGGCCAAGCCTCATGACCACACTGGTGTGTCCTTGCTAACATGTCAGCATCGATCGGACAATCGGTCAGTTATATATCTCGTAGCATCGAGCTCATGTATCTTTAGTGCAAGTTCACGGTATGATGCAAATGTCGTTCGGACGCGCTCGACTCTAGTTGGCGAAGGAGATGCTAATCAATAGCAAAAGCGAATGTTAATCAGTCACCAACCTAACGTGGCACCGGCAAGGTGGAGGTCCTCCACCTGGATAGAGTTGTAGTCACGAGTTCAGTCGATTCGATATTCCACAAGTTCATGTTAATCAGTCGAACTGGGCCATAGATATTTCTTGGTATATGATGTGCATTATTGCAACTACTCATTGAGGAATCCTATTTTTCTCCCCGGTGCATATGAAATCCAATTTTGCTCCCAAGTTGCGGTGCTCCCTACATAATAAAAAATAAAAAAATTATATTTACAGGATTCAAAAAATCATGAAAAAACCTACAAGTAGCTAAAGCTAAATCCCACAGACATGCAAAATCTCAATTCGAAATGCTTTCTCTTTTGAGCGGCACAAAAATGATAAAACTGTGGATCTGAATGTAGTGATTTCAAATCACCAAAATAAATTACAGTTTGTCATATTTTGTGGAGCTCAGAATACAAAACATTTCAAGTTGGGATTTTATACGGTTGTGGGATACATCTAATTTTAGGATTTTATTTCACGATTTTTAATACTTATAATTGTGATTTCAAAATTTCAATTTATAGGGAGCGCTAGAAGTCGGAGGCAGAAGCACTTTCCAGTCTCTTCCTATCATATGAGACTGAAGCTCTGCAACTAATTATTCTATCGATCTTTCTAGAACTTGTTGCTTGGCTGCTGATTAATAGGCTCTTAGACACCGATGAGTCAGCACCTCGTGGCTGGCTAGCCAATTAATAGAGCACTGCATGCATGTGGTGTGCAGCGTGAGCATGGATGCACGCTACCGGAAACGAGAGGCCAGCTTTGAGTGACACAGGACATAGGAGTCGCTCCAGTGTCATGTGTGGCTCAAACGCTTGCATGACAGTTCATGATCCAAGCCGTGGGTCAAACGCTGGCATGACACCTTCCATTGCTTAACCACAAATCCATCCATACTCCTACGTGGAAGGCAACAAGGAGCTCGCGGTCTCGAGATTATAACATCATGCTTTCTCGATAAAGAGAAAGCTAGATGAAATAGTGCACATTGTAACCGATGGTTTGGTACGCGATCGGGAGTTGGCGTGTATGGTGACCAAGACGTTGATTCCTGGATTAATCCGAGAATTTTGGGTGGCTTCAATGAAGGGAGCATATTATCCCATCTCTACCTGCTGATTATTGTACCGTCCCTATCTCTGCTGATGCTGGTGTTGGTGGTTCTATAAGAGAGTGTATAGTATCACTGAATGCACATTTATAGAACAAGATCGTAGCTTTGAGAGTGGCACACACAAATGTGCATCTCCATCTCGTCTCATCGGCTTCAAGAAAGAGCAAAGCAGAGGTTAATTAACTACTCGCTAGCTGGACAGATCCACAGCCATGAGTTACAACAAGTTTGGACTGGATAGACGATCGACTGAGCCGTTGATCTCAACTCCTCTGCTACAGTCTGCGATGATGTTAAAAGTGCAACAGCTTCTCGGTTGTATTTGGTTTGGTTTGGTCATGCAAAAACTAAAGAGGCTTTCGTTTTGCGATTAATGCAGTGCAAAGCATGGGCGATAGTACAATAATGCGGCTGTGTGGGGACTATGATCACAGCCGATTAAGGCCACATTCAAACTGTGGGATCCACCCAGAGAACCCAACTTCTGGTTGTAGCTATCTCCAAGTGTCGTGCCATCTGTCACGTGTTCTTTTTTCTCTTTGTTGTGGACATGTGACCATTGTAATATTGACGATGTGGCTTGAATTATCACATAGTGGGTTGATGATGCTGACATGGCATCCTATGGTAGCGGTGATTTCAAAGGAACGCTACATGCATGTCACACTAGAGAAAATGGATACTAAGATATGCCGCGGCCTCAAAACAACCAAGCAAGTAAACAGTCTACGTTGTGCGAGCTATCCCTACCTAGGGAGGGAGAGGCTTATTTGTTGAAACGCTCGGCAAAAGGTTTGCCCGTTCCATTGATTAATTACGGAATACCGAGCTAAAACCGATACAACATCGACCAACCTACAAATGAGCAAAATAAACTAAGCTGCAATAGTGCACGCAGCAGCCAGCCGACGTGGCAATGATTCAGTTTTCGTCGATGCTAGCTGTGCTATTGCCATTTGCCATGTATGCCCTGGTTATATCCACTCAACGTACACTACGGGCCAGCTTAATGTAGCTAATGGGTTGCTAATTACTCAATGTTCTTCTACTGCTATTGAACTAGTTTTTTTTTCCGGGTATACTAGTAGACTAGTTAACCGTGGTGTAAACGTCCACCAGCTTGATATTCAGAGTTCAGATGGACTATACCATGTGCACATATTCTCTGTACCATGTCGTCGGCAACGTCGCTCCGTGGCGCCGCGACGATAGACGCCGTGGGGTTCCACTTATGGCAAATAATTCTGGCAGGTTGAGTGTGGAGAAGATTCGGAATCCTTTCATCAGTCATCAGTCATCATGATCTAGTTGGCACATGCCACTGCCAGCTCAAACATTTCACTTCAATTGCGGCCTCTATTTTGGTACCCTGAATATTCAGATCAGATTGCATCATTGACACTTGTCTTCACGAGTGTACCTATCTCCAATAATGCACAAATCCCTTTATTACAAAGTATAAAGTGTGTACTTATTACAGCTCTAGGGTCATAGAGGGTTGATACAGACAACAACCATATGAAAACTATAAGAAAAAAAAAAGTTTGAAACTAAAAAGCATACAGTAGCTAGACATCTGGTCTCAATTTACTAGTATGGCACCACGAAGCCTGGTAATAAATATCCTGTGCGACCATCACCAGACGGTTGTATCCAGAAACCATCATTATGCGTTGATGCTCTGGAAGTAGGAAAGCCCGGAGTTGAATCCAATGAGATACCGAGAAAATAACCTGCAAAAAGATTGAGCTCGAGCATTGTTAAAAATATTAGCATTGCGACATTTTCAAATCGATCAACATAAAGCCGATACCCCTATATGTATTCAAACATCTCTCCCTCTCCCTCCCTCCCTCCCTCCTCTCTCTCTCTCTCTCTCTCTCTCCGCGACTAAACGGTGGTTGTTAGCACGCATAACTGCTTAACTAAGCATCTACCCATCTCCTCTGTGGATTGGTTCAGGTTTGGTGATTTAGGAAATAGGCTTTTGTTTATCCGGACGCCATGCTAACCACCGACAAGGGTAAGAAAGAGCCAGGGTCCATTCTATACGAAAAATAGCTCAACCATATGTATCGATATTAGATTATATTAGGTTGGTATTGTATATATATGTTGAAAAAAAATTATGTAAAATTAATCAAATTTCCAAATGCACTAATGTTGCCAAAATTAACTAATACTACACTCATATACTTGTAAAACTATCAACTTCATGCTGAAATGTAGTGCATGTCGCGCATGGTAAATTTCAATAACATTGGCATCTAGGAGCAAAATAATTCTATTTTCAACTAGATAATCACGACATTATGACACTTTGAAATAGATTAAAATATATATTTTGTTTCTGATTGATTATTACAGTGGTTTTCATTCTAGAGACTTGATATGCCGACTTCACTTCCCGGTAGTGTTGATTAAGTTAACCATTCGTGTGGCTAACCTCTGATGCACATGGTCACACACGCGTTACCTATAGAAGTCTCTATACACAATTATCATGGGTCGCATCAACCATTGCCACTTGTACTCACTAGCTTGTCCACATCATTCGAGCAATCGGCCATAAAAGAAAGTAGACCTGAGGGCTACAACTTTATTTTGCACACCCCCTTGTTGATGACCTGTTGTTTTCTAAAGAGAGAGAGCTAGAGTGAAAAGTGGGTGTTGTAACGGATGACATGGCACCCTCTTGACAGGTGGATACTTGGCATGTGCCAGGGCATCGTGTTGATCATCCAAATTCCCATCCCTGCCACCGTATTATTGTGATCTTCCCGCTGATTTTGCTGGGTCTCCAAGAAACTATAGCAGTACGTGTTTATATTAATGTCGTTAGCGACCTTACGGAAAAAAAACTGTTACCGCCTCCTTTCTTAAGCCAAATAACTCTATCTCGCTTCCTTCTTTTTCTTTTCCAACCTGCTCCTCGTGGCAATCAAGTCCTCTTTTTTTATTAAAGAAGCAAATAAATGACTTCAGGGCAATCAATCAAGGAATAAAAAATAAGCGAAAGAAAAGAGAAAATAAGGCCAACACCGATCAAGGATGACCTGCAACCGTTGCGCCCTCCGGAGTTGTCCCACCACGCTTCTAGTACTCCAGACCGCCCCGTACCAAGCAGCACCTTCGAGAAGAAAAACGATATTACCGACGCTGCTGCCCGAACAAGTCCTAGGATTTCCCCCGACGCACTGAGGTAAGTGGGGAAAGGGTACCCGACGCCCTTCATGAAGGGATGGCACCACCCGCAGGCGTAACCGTGTCGCTGCCAGACGAGCAACAAGATTTCTCCCGACCCCCCCCCCCCCCCCCCCCCGTCCCCCAAAAAACCACTACTACCCCCGTATGCTTCCTAGCACTCCACCTAACTTGCCATCCACCAACATGTGCCACCATAGTCTTGACACCACCCTTGTCGTCTCGCTGTGGTCATCGTTGCAAGGTCTAGAGGATGAAATTGGGGAGCGCAATAAAGTCAGAGGTGGCAGCACCATAGCCGAGCGGGAGGGAACTACCTCTACCGCTGTTGCGATAGCCGAGCGGACACGACAGTAGGGACACACCAGGCCCCCAAGGTGCCTGGCCCAGATCAGGCCCGTAAAGTCCCTGCCGCAGTAGACCGGCTAGGCGCCGCCACGACCAAGGACCACCAGCTCACCAACTCTACCTCCGGGAGGCATCAGCACCTTGAGAAACCCATCAGCCTAGATCTAGGCCCCGGGGCCTAGATCTTTGCCAAGCAAGCCTTGCTGCCACCTACCCGCGAGCTCTCTACCCTAGTGCCAACCAGCAGCACCACCGTGACCTACAGCCACCTAGCCGCCGACAAGATCCTCGCCGCGTGCCGGACCGCGCGCTGCCGAGATGCACCTCCCTGAAAGAACATTTCATGTTTTCCTATGTTTTGCGTGTTAGATAACAATACTATGAAGACTTTTCATGTGTGCTAAGTGTGCAGGAAGTTTTGGGGGGGGGGGCGGATAATCCGCCCCACCAAGGGCCGGATAATCCGGCCTACCTCATCGCTCAAAGGTAGCCAAGGCGCGTCGCTCGGTACCCCGGTCGGATTTTCTCCCGGCAAAGCCGAACTGGGGCGGTTTTTACTCCCCAGGCCGGATAATCCGGGTGTCGCATGGGCCGGATAATCCGGCCCCCAGTTTTCGAGCAAAAGGAGCCAAGGCGCGTCGCTCGGTATCCGGTCGGATTTTCTACCGGAAAATCCGAACTGGGGCGGTTTTTCTTCCTCAGGCCGAATAATCCGGCCTTCGCATAGGACCGGATAATCCGGCCCCCAGAAGTTGATCAAGGGCAAGCTTGGCGTGACGCTCTGAGGGGGGCGGATTATCTGCCGGATATTCCGAGTCTGGGGCGGTGTTTCCCTAGACCGGATAATCCGGACCTCACTTGGGCCGGATAATCCGGCCCCCAAAGGTTGCAACGGCTGGTTTCTGAAGGGGGGTATAAATACCCCTTCTTCCCCAACGTTCAGATCTCTTGATTCATTCGAAATTGACCAGACTTTGTGCAAGAGCTCTCATTCTCGATCTCCCACTTCAACCACCTGAAGGTCTTGATCTTTGGTGGAATTGAAGGAGGAGAAGTTCATCATAATCATCAAGAATCAAGCGCTTCAACTCCTCTCCATTCACTTGGAGAAATCCTTGATCTAGTATTCTTGTCAATACCTAGATCTTGTTTATTGTATTTGATAAGTTTATTTTTGTGGCAGCTTGTTGTCATTTCGGGAGCCTCCAAGTTGTTGTGGCGTTTTTGCCCTGCTAGTTGTGTAAAGGCGTCGGTGCCCGCCTCGAAGGGTACCTATAGTGGAAGGTGGATCATGCCTGTTGTGGCGAGATCCATCAGAGAACAGGGTGAGGCCTTTTGTGGAGTGGTGGTCTTAGTACCGCCCACCTCTCCAACGCAGACGTACTTCCCTTAACAAGGAAGGAACTGCGGTCAAACAAATCCTGTGTCTCCGCGTGCTTCACTTCGGTTTACTCATTCCTCTTCCACTCGCTCTTTACTCGCTAGTAGATACGTTTCCATATAGGGAAATTCCACCCAATAGTTTATCTAGAGAATTTACCCTTTGTGCTAAGCCTAAAATTGAAAAAGAATTAAAAATTGGTGTAGCACCTATTCACCCCCCCCCCCCTCTAGGTGCCCATACGATCCATTTCAATTGGTATCAGAGCCCCGGCTCTTAATTCGGGCTTAACCGCCTAAGAGTAGTATGGGTACCAAGGATGATGGAAATGAGGTTGTGGATAAGGTCACAATGGATGATCTCAAGTCGTTGGAAACAACCTTGTTGAAATCCTTTGAGGCCAAGATGGAGGAGATGAATCAAATGATTGCTCGCCTTACATCATCGATAGCCCCATCTCCATCCTCCTCTGAGGCTCCCACACCATCATCTAAGGAAAAGGGTAACACCGGATCCAAGGATGATGATGTGGAAGGTGAAAAACTAAATGGTTCCACCTCCAAAAAGGGAAGTGGTAAGGAGCAATATAGTGAGGTTCGCCACGTATATTCCCCCGACCCACCTATCCCTCCTCCTCATATAAACAATAGGGGTGATCCACCCAAGCTCACTGCATCCTCTTTTAACCAATGGCAATTCCTAATGAAATCTCATGTTTGCAGCTCCTCTATTGAATTGTGGAGGATTATTGAAGAAGGTCTTCATATTGGAGATCAAACCAATCTAACGAGAAGGGAAGTTGTGGATAGCCAGTTGAATGCCACCGCTCTTCATATGATACAGCTGGGTGTGGGTCCCAAGGACATGCCACACATTGAACATCTCAACACAGCTAAAGAGGCGTGGGATGCTCTTACGGACCTTTTCGTTGGAACTGAAAGCATGAGAAGAAACAGGTACGATGCCCTTAGTAATGAAGCTGAGGGATTCTACATGTTGGATGGTGAATACCATGAGGACATGTATAGAAGACTCAAGGGCATGGCAACAACATTTCGGAAGCATGGGGCCACTCACATTGATGATGCATGGATAAAAAGAAAGTATGTGAGTGCCTTAATGCCTTTCGAGCCAACGGATTTGAAGAGCCTGCAAGGTAGACATAACTACCATCAAATGACATCCAACGAAGTCATGCAAGAAATGGCATCATTCGAAGTGGCGGCAAAGAATGCTGAAGATGCCCGTGCTCGGGCCACTGGAATGCAAAAGGGTGTCAATGTGGCTCTCAAAGCCAATATTGTTGAGCAAGAGGAAGATGAAGGAGCTTTTGAGGGGGTATCCATGGACTGCCCCGATGAATTCAAACGTGCTCATGGTGAGTACATGGCATTCTATGCAAGGAACTTTTGGAAGGACCCTGCCAAAGCCAAGTCTGAACTTGAGCGCAAGAACTGGTCAAATGGAAGAAGAGAAAGTGGCCCAAGATTGAGAACTTGCTTCAACTGTGGAGATAGAATGCACTTTGTAGCCGAGTGTCCATATCAAAATAGAGAAGACAATGGTGGTAGGCTCATTCTTAAAGAGAAATCTAAAGCTCCTAAGAAGAAGCCGTTTATTAAGAAGAATGACCCTTTCAAGAAGCAACCCAAGATTATCCTTGTAGCTCAAGAGGAATACTCCTCTGCAAGTGAAGATGAAGAGGATGATGATAGTTCCCGCGAAGTGGCTGCTATAGCCACCACATTGACTCCCTCCTCTCTCTTCGACTCGCCGAATGAGAACGCCATCAACAACAACGCCACTTGTCTAATGGCAATAGGATCCGAGGTATCAACTTCTAGCTCTTCATTTCCTAAGACTAACATAATTTTGGATATGGATGATCATGACAGTCTTGAAATGAAAGAAGAAGTTATTGTCTTGGATACTTTTTTCACTAACCTACAAGGTCAACTTGCTCAAGCCGAAGATCTCCTTGAAGAAAAGGGCAGAATTGAATGAGAAGATGCCTTGGAGATAGCTTCTTTGAAGAATGCCTTGGAAGAGGAAGAGGAAGCTCGAGTATCTTTGGAAGAAAGTCTCGAATCCCTTGAGGAGTCACAAGAAGAAGTTGTAGCTCAGCTCATTAAAGAATGTGACCATGCTCTTGCCAAGGTAATAAAAGAAAAGATTGATTTTGGGGCTGTTCATGCTAGACTTTTGGAGAAGTTTGACAATCTTGAAAGTGCTCACAAGGCATTGAAGAGTGATCATTCTAGTCTAAATGAGTCTCATGACCAGCTCCAAACTCAATTGAAACGGTATGATGTGCCAAGTACCTCCACTTCATCCTTTGGAAAAGAAGATCTTGCAAGAAGTTCTCAACACAAAGGTAAAGGGGTTATTGATGAGATACTGAGCAGGCAAAGGACAAACAATAGTAAAGAAGGTCTTGGTTACATACCCAAGATAAAGAGCAAGAAAAACAACAAGAAGAGCAAGAACAAGACTGCTCAACCGAAGACTAGCAACATTACCAATGACAAGACTAATCATGATGGTTTTGCAGGGATCAACAATCCTAACTTTAAACTATATTGTGATTGTTATGGTGATGTTTATGCTAGTTATGTAGGGCCTTATGATTGTTACATTCCTTGGTCTATTTGGGTTCCCAAGACCCATGTTACTAACATGAGAGGACCCATTGAAAAATGGGTACCTAAAACCAAGAAGTAATTTTCTTGCAGGGCTATGCTTCCGGTGGTTCTAAATGGGTACTCGATAGCGGTTGTACGAGTCATATGACCGAAAGCAAGGAGATCATCACGGAGATGTGGCCAAACCTTGATCACATTACCGTCTCCTATGGTGACAAGTCTGAGGTATTGGGTCTCGGCAAAGTTGTGGTGGCTCATGATATCACTCTCGTGGACGTCATGCTTGTTGAGACCCTCGGGTATAACTTACTTTCAGTTCGTGCCCTTGGTAAGATGGGCTTTGCAGTTTACATTGATGCTTATTTAGTGGTACTCTTGTGGAGCAAGTCTCTAAAAGTCGCTTTCGTGGGATATGTCGAAAACGACCTGTACGTGGTGGACTTTTTGGGGAAAACCACTACAGACCCGATGTGTCTTTTCGGAAAGGCTGATGCGGGCTGGCTATGGCATCGCCGACTAGCCCACGTCAATATGAGAACTTTGCAAAGTCTCCACAAGGGTGGCCACATTCTTGGACTAAAAGAAAATTTCTCTTTTGCCAAAGATCGTGTTTGCAGGGCGTGTGTTGAAGGGAAAATGCATGATTCACCTCATCAAAGGAAAACCATTATCTCTTCAAAAAGGATTTCGGAGCTCCTTCATGTGGACCTCCTCGGACCTCCATCTCATGCAAGCCTCGGTGGGAAGAAGTATTGTCTAGTGATTGTTGATGATTACTCAAGATACACTTGGGTTTATTTCTTCAAGTTGAAGAGTGAAACTCAACAAACTGTCATCGACTTCGCCAACGAGGTTCAACGTCAACACAACGTTCCCATTCTGGCTATAAGGAGTGATAACGGCTCGGAGTTCAAGAACAACACCTTAAATGAGTTCTTAAGTGAAGAGGGGATAAGACATCAATATTCCGCTGCGTACACCCCTCAACAAAATGGTGTAGCCGAGAGGAAGAATCGAACTCTAATGGACATGGCAAGATCAATGTTAGCCGAATTTAAATCTCCATATAACCTCGAATGAGATAGGTCATTTTGTGAAGGTTTTTTTTGGATATAATCAATATACCAGGTTTGATATTTGTCCTTGTAACTATGTCACATAATATAACACCACATGAAGGTTTCGCATCGTTTCGATCATTTTTGAATTTTTTATGCCCGTTTTAAACTATCGTCAAACTTTATCGAACGGCGGGCATAAAGATTCTTAGCTTGGGCCGAGCCTCACTAAACTTGCATTAGATCTTTGATAAAATAGCATATTGTGAGCCTAAAAATGATTTTTGTAAAAATACATGAGCATCGGAACATGTACCTGCAGTTCATATCTGACACACTTCCTACCGATTCGGCAGGAATTTATCTTTTTCACCAGGGGTGGACGGAAAGGTTTCAGATCCCCATGTTAGGACATTGTCCATATATGGTCATCTATTATTTTTGTAAAATGTCGTGATAGCATTTTGAATTAGCCATTTGGTGGTTGCTTCATAAAACCGTCTGTTTTTTGTGCTCAGAAAATAAAAAATTGCTTTTTGGTGCGACGAAAAGGAAAACTTCCTCATGAACATTGTTCGCCATCCCATGATGCACATGTATGCATAATATGGGCACATTATCATAAACTATGCCTTGATTCTAGCCATAACATTGGTCATTTGACCCGAAAGCCGAGAAACCTCGAATGAGGTCATTTTGTGAAGGTGTTTTTCAGACATAATCAATATATCAAGTTTGATATTTTTCCTTGTAACTATGTCACATAATATGACACTACGCGAAGGTTTCGCATTGTTTCGTTCGTTTTTGAATTTTTTTATGCCCGTTTTAAACTATATATAATGTTTTATGTTTCACTTAATATTTTTTTTATAAATATGTAATATTTTTGTGTAGATAGATAGATCTTATTTTTCTGCAAATTTTGATATATTATTTGTATTTTTCCGAATTAGAATGATTTAGTTATGATTTTTCAAAGTTTAATGAGGTAAAAGGAAAAATAGCTACGCCGAGGGCAGCCGTCGGCGTAGGCTACGCCGAGGACAGCCCTCGTTGTAGCATAGGATACGCCGAGGGCAGGTGTACGCCGACGGCCGCGAAGGGGAGCTGGCCTGGACGATGGCTACGCCGACGGCCCCGATATTTGGCCGTCAGCGTAGCTCCCAGCCCTCGGCGAAGCTTTCTATTCCTGTAGTGCAGATGGTGCGACACTTGGAGATAGTTACGACCATGAGTTGGGTTCTCTAGGTGGATCGTACAGTTTGGATGTGGCCTTAATCGGTTGCCATCATAGTCCCCACACAGCCGCATTATTGTACTATCACCCATGCTTTGCACTGCTTTATTACAAAACGAAAGCCTTTTTTTGTTTTTGCATGGCCAAACCAAACCAAATACAATAATGTAGTAGCAGTACAATAATGTACTCCCTCTGGTCCATATTAGTTGACTTGGATTTATCTGAATTCGGACGTATCTAGACATGTTTTAGTACTAGATACATCCGAATCTAGACAAATCTAAATCAACTAATATGGGTCGGAAGGAGTAGAAGATGTTGCACTTTCAGCATCATTGCAGACTGTAGTAGCAGTACAATAATGCAGACGTGTTGAGATCGACGGCTCGATCCAGTCCAAACTTGTTGGAACTCATGGCTGTGGATCTGTCCAGCTGGCGAGTAGTTAATTAACCTCTGCTTTGCTCTTTCTTGAAGCCGATGAGACGATGGAGATGCACATTTGTGTGCGTCACTCTCAAAGCTACAATCGTTGTTCTATAAATGTACATTCAGTGAAACTATACACTTTCTTATAGAACCACCAACATCAGCATCAGCAGAGATAGGGATGGTACAACAGTCTACAGGTAGAGATCGCGATAATATGCTCCCTTCATTCAAGCCACCCAAAATTCTCGGATTAATCCAGAAAGCCACATCTTGGTCACCAACTCACCATACACGCCAACCCCCGATCACGTGCCAAATCATCGGACAGTGTGCACTTTATTTCACCTGGCTTTCTCTTTATCAAACGACGCATTATGATGACGTTATAACATCGAGACCGCAAGCTACTTGCTGCCTTTCATTTTTTTAGGGAACCAACACCAAACCACATGGAGCTAGCCACGTCGAAGGATGGATGGATTTGTGGTTAAGCAATGGAAGGTGTCATGCAAGCGTTTGAGCCACGGCTTGGATCATGAATTGTCCTGTCACTCAAAGCTGGCCTCTCGTTTCCCATAGCGTGCATCCATGCTCACGCTGCACACCGCATGCATGCAATGTTCTATTAATTGGCTAGCCAGCCACGAGGTGCGGACTCATCGGTGTCTAAGAGCCTATTAATCAGCAGCCAAGCAACAAGTTCTAGAGAGATCGATCGATAATTAGTTGCAGAGCTTCAGCCTCATATGATAGGAAGACACCGGAAAGTGGTTTTCCCTCCGAGCTCTAGTGCTCCCTATTAATTAAATTTTTGAAATTACAATTATAAGTATTAGAAATCGTGAAATAAAATCCTAAAATTAGATGTATCCCATAACCATATAAAATCTCAACTCAGAATGTTTTGTATTCTAAGCTACCCTAATATGGCAAAGTGTGATTTTTTTTTGGTGATTTGAAATTACTACACTCAGATCCATACATTTGTCATTTTGTGTCGCTCAAATCAGAAAAAAATTCGAATTGAGATTTTGCATGTTTGTGAGATATAGCTTTAGCTACTTTTAGGTTTTTTCACGATTTTTTGAATCCTGTAAATATTTTATTATTATTATTATGCAGGGAGCACCAGAACATGGGAGCTAAATTTGATTTTATATGCACCGGGGACACAAATTCCCAATGAGTAGTTGCACTAATGCACATCATATAGCAAGAAATGTCTATGGTCCAGTTGGACTGATTGACACAAACATCCGAAACACCGAATCGACTGAACTCATGGCTACAACTCTATTCTCGTGGATGACCTCCACCTACCAGGTGCCGCGTCAGGTAGGTGGCTAGTTAACATTTTCTTTTAATTTGCTATTATATTGATTAGCATCTCCTTCGTGTCTCTAACTAGAGTCGAGCGTGTCCGAACATCATTTGCATCATACAGTGAACTTGCACAACTAAAGATACACGAGCTAGATGCTATAGGCTAATTGATTGACCAATCGATGTTGATATGTTAGCAAGGACACACCAGTGAAGTCATGAGGCTTGGGCGAGGAGGCATGCATGCATACATTGTGTGACAACTGGCAGTAATTGAGAGAACCATGGTTACTTGGGAGCGGGCTTGTGAAAAACGACAAAACTGACTATTTGCGAAACTTCATCACATTATAAACTCCTTTTGAAAATATTTCAAAATCTAACCCAAATGTGTAGCGCTTGCCGCTGGGGGCCAGCTCTACCCTATGCACCATAGCATTGTGCTCGGTTCCCAATTAGGTAGTGCCGAGCAACAGGGCTCTACCCTCCGGAACTTTAAACTTCTCGCCGGAACCAAACAAACATGCTCTCTAGAACCTTGGCGCTAAGTTCGAGAAAAAGATGAAAAATTCTAAGTCCTTCATAGTAGGGTTGACGTCTACCCTAATTAGGGCTTACGCCTAGGACGCTACTCTACTTAGCGTACAGGTTTTAGAGAGCATGTTGGTTCGGTTGCAGAGAACATTTCTAAGTCCCACACGGTAGCGCATTGGTGCTTGGCGCTGTCTAATCGAGTGTTGGGCCCGGGTGTGACACACTAGCAGGGGCATAGTGCCTCGGAGCATGGCGCTATGGTGTACAGGGTATATAGCTCCACAGTGGTAGGCAATATGCTTTTGGTTTAGATTTTGAAACACTTCTACAATAGGGTTATTTATGTTGTAGTCTTATAAAAGAATTAGTTTTATCATTTTTCATAGCTGGCTTGGCTTGCGATGAATAAATTCAAATTGTTATGATAGTATAGTGCATTGCGTGTGAGGATACCAGTGGCCACACCCTCTACGCTTGGCACCTCTCGCCTTACACGCCCGTGCGATTCAAAGTAGAGTTTCCCCTTTTCTTCTTTTTTTTGTTCTTTCATTAACTAGCAAGGTGGCCCTCACAAATGTGAGGACTGGTACTTTAGTGTGTGAAAGGTGAATGAAAAATACATATATTATTTTTTGTATGCTCTTATTATGTGTCAGAAAATAATAAGATATAAAATACAAACAAATATTATGCTAAAAATAATACCATTTACTCCCTCCGCCTCAAAATAGATGCCGCAGGTTTGTCAAAATTTGGTTGAATCTATATACTTAAATAGTGTCTAGTATAATTTACGCGAGAATTATTACCGTGCCATTTCTCAATTATAACACTAATGGCTTGTTTTGGCGTTTGTACATGATATTTGCTGAACGTGTTGTATTAAAGTTCAGTCCATTATGACATGGAATAAAAAATTATCCTTTTTAATAAGTCATGATGTAAAGTAAGAAATTATTTATAATTGCTTTAGATCTTTGTTTCTTTCAAATGGGTTTAATTGGTATTTCATAGTACGTAGCAAATTAAAATGTATCATATGTATTTGTATCATATTGCCACGTAGGAGGATGGATGGATTTGTGGTTAAGCAATGGAATGTGTCATGCCAGCGTTTGAGCCACATGACACTGGAGCGACTCAGCTCCTATGTCCTGTCACTCAAAGCTGGCCTCTCGTTTCCGGTAGCGTGCATCCATGCTCACGCTGCACACCACATGCATGCAGTGCTCTATTAATTGGCTAGCCAGCCACGAGGTGCTGACTCATCGGTGTCTAAGAGCCTATTAATCAGCAGCCAAGCAACAAGTTCTAGAAAGATCGATAGAATAATTAGTTGCAGAGCTTCAGTCTCATATGATAGGAAGAGACTGGAAAGTGCTTCTGCCTCCGACTTCTAGCGCTCCCTATAAATTGAAATTTTGAAATCACAATTATAAGTATTAAAAATCGTGAAATAAAATCCTAAAATTAGATGTATCCCACAACCGTATAAAATCCCAACTTGAAATGTTTTGTATTCTGAGCTCCACAAAATATGACAAACTGTAATTTATTTTGGTGATTTGAAATCACTACAT
Organism: Avena eriantha; assembly: GCA_910589775.1. Lineage (NCBI taxonomy): Eukaryota > Viridiplantae > Streptophyta > Magnoliopsida > Poales > Poaceae > Avena > Avena eriantha. The sequence continues at coordinate 43,096 of CAJUXJ010000220.1, forward strand.
TCAGATCCACAGTTTTATCATTTTTGTGCCGCTCAAAAGAGAAAGCATTTCGAATTGAGATTTTGCATGTCTGTGGGATTTAGCTTTAGCTACTTGTAGGTTTTTTCATGATTTTTTGAATCCTGTAAATATAATTTTTTTATTTTTTATTATGTAGGGAGCACCGCAACTTGGGAGCAAAATTGGATTTCATATGCACCGGGGAGAAAAATAGGATTCCTCAATGAGTAGTTGCAATAATGCACATCATATACCAAGAAATATCTATGGCCCAGTTCGACTGATTAACATGAACTTGTGGAATATCGAATCGACTGAACTCGTGACTACAACTCTATCCAGGTGGAGGACCTCCACCTTGCCGGTGCCACGTTAGGTTGGTGACTGATTAACATTCGCTTTTGCTATTGATTAGCATCTCCTTCGCCAACTAGAGTCGAGCGCGTCCGAACGACATTTGCATCATACCGTGAACTTGCACTAAAGATACATGAGCTCGATGCTACGAGATATATAACTGACCGATTGTCCGATCGATGCTGACATGTTAGCAAGGACACACCAGTGTGGTCATGAGGCTTGGCCGAGGAGGCATGCATGTATACATTGTGTGAAACGTGGCAGTAATTGAGAGAACCAGTGTGACTTGGGAACGGGCTTGCGGAAAATGACAAAACTGACTATTTGCGAAAACTTCAGCGCATTATAACCTCATCTTTTATCGATTCAGCCGTTTATGCCTATTTTATAAGTTGATAAACATGCAAAATAAAATGTGATAGAAGAACCTAGCTAGCAAGCAAAGATTCTGCCTAGGTAGAGGGACCCCATAACTAATTTAGAGAACCGAAACCGGGGGCTTCCTCGGACTCTTGCGCTATCTATCAGCAACAACAACTCAGCATGCTGGCCCACCTTACTCTGATCTCCTGCATAAACAGATAAACAAATGCATTATTAGAGATACGTACACTATGTGAAGACAAGCGTCAATGATGTCGTAGCCAAGGTGTGTACACTGCATCTGATGTGAGTATCCAAGAGCCCAAATTAGAGGCTGGAGATTGAAGTGAAAGGTTTGAGCTGGCCACGATAGATGATGATAGGATTCAGATTCTTCTCCTCACTGAAGTTGCCGGAATTATACCCGTGGAACCACCGCGTACGGCGTCGTTGCCGGCGGTATTATATTGTCATGATCCATCTGAACTATGAAGCTTGTTTCAAGAAAAAGAAAAAAAATCATGCATGGTTAATTAGTGTACTAGTATTAGAAGAACAATGAGTAAGGTGTCAAGTGGGATTTCGCCAAAATCCCACTTTTAGTTCATTTGCTAAAATCTTCAAATTTTGAGCAAAAATTTACACTAGATTTTGACAAATGAACTAGAGGTGAGACTTTGGCCGGACCCACTTGACACCCTAACAATGAGTAGTTTGCGCCCACCGCCCAATTAGCTAGATCTAGCTGTCACGTAATGTACATTGAGTGGATAGAACCTTCAGGGCGATTATGTGTGGTGCCCATGCATTGTCGACGAAAACTGAATAATTGCCACGTCGGCTGGCATTACACGTGCATGCATTATTGCAGCTTAGTTTATTTTGCTCGATTTGCACCAGCCAAGCAAAGCTGGAGCTTATAGCGAGATCAGCTAGTATGTAGCTTGAGCTTCACGTAATAGTAAGTAACCAACCAAATGCAACCGAGAAGCTGCTGCGGTTTCAGCATCATCGCACATCACCAGCAGCAGTACAATAATGCAGAGAAGTGGAGGTCGACGGCTAATCCAAACTTGTTGAGAACTCCTGGCCGTGTTCCTGTCCAGGTGTCGCTCCACGATCGAGCCGGCGAGTCGTTAACTAATCTCTCCCAACTTGGTTTCTTACTTGAATTTGATGAAACTTTAGAGATGCACGTGCGTGTGTGTGTCACTCTCAAAGCTACGGTCGCTGTTCTGTAAATGTGCATTGACGACCATTGAGCGATATACACTTTCTTGCAGAACCACCAACATCAACATCAGCAGGGACATGGTGCTGGTAGAATAATATGCAGGTAGGGATGGGATAATCTGCTCCCCTCGGCGAGCAACCCAAAATTTGGGTTAATCCGCCAGGAATCCACGTCTTTGGTCACGGTACACGGGAACTATTTGATCGATCGCATGCCAAATCATCGGTTACAATGTGCACTTTATTTCATCTAGCTTTAACTTTATCAAACGACACGTTGGTGAGGGGGGCAAGCATGATGGCGTTGTAACCTCATCGAGACCAAGATGGTTGTCGCCTTTCATTTCTTGAGGGAAGCAGCACCGAGCTAACCACAACCACATGGAGCTGGCCACATACTAAGGAGGACGGACTGATGTATGGTGAAGCAATGGCAGGTGGCATGACAACGATTTGGGCCACGGCTTGGATCACCAATTATCCAGTGCCGGACATGAATGACACTGGAGCGACTCCTGTGTCCTCTCCATTCCCATAGCATACGTGCATGCATCTCACATTGCACGCCACATGCACGCAACCCTCTATATATCGATTGGCTGTCCAGCTTGCCAAGCAACAAGTTCTAGAGAGATCGATCGATAATTAGTTGCAGCCCTAGGAGAAGTCACCTTCGGCGCCAAGGAGTAGTCGAGGAGAAGAGCAACATTATATTCTTCAGGGCAGCCCTAGGAAACGACTAGGCGATGTACGAGTAGATAAAATTTTAGGAATTTAGTCCGGCAGTAGTTCGCCGGAATCCACGAGCTGGAGCTCATTTGTAGCGAGCTTAGGTAGAATTTTCCGTGTTGTTAGCTTCCTACTGACCTTGTGCGTCGACCAGTACCACTAGATCATCTTGGAGTGAACCATAGAGTAGATTAGGTTGAGCGCCGCCGCAGTGAAGTTTGTCGCCGCCAACTCCAACTACTCCTTGGTTTACAGAACCCACCTGTAGGTTTGCCATCATGTACATTTTGAGCTGTACCAGCAGCCCGTGATGAAATGCCGAAAATCTGTCACGTCGTCGTTTGCCGTCGTCTGTTTACCAAGGTCGCCGACGAGGGCACGTCCCACTTGCCATATTGACTCGCGTGGGAGTCAACACAAACACATGCCCCACATGTCATCGAGTTGGGCTAGATTCAAACCAGTAGAAAATATTTCACTACCCCACGTGGACGCTGACTCAGCACAAACTCGAGATGTCAATGGCACATGTCATCCACGGTTGTATAAACATTATCCACTCAGGAAAGCTCCAGAAAATAAACCTTAGAAAATTCATAACAAATCCGTCCTGACTCAGAAAAATACAAATAATATATCAAAATTTTCATAAAAATAAGATTTAACTATTTAGCACCGTATACCATAGCTGGCATGTATGTTCCCACAATTCGAACCATTCTCGTACGTGGTTAGCACAAAACGAAAGCCTCTATGACACTCCAACCTCTCGTCCAGCTGGCCCAATCTATGGCCTCTCGTTTGCACTTACTTGCACACATACAGCACCCCACATGCATGGAGGAGTGATCCGACACTCCAATGACGCAACATTGTCGGGGCATAGAGATAGAGAGGGTCCATCGGGCAACTGTACACATGCACTGTACAGAGTACGATACTAGTAGCTGGTAGCAACCAGCTTCAGCTTCAGCTTCAGATAACAATTATCAAAGACTAAAAAAGGAAAGAATTTTAGGTGAATGAATAATGAGACTACTCAATGGTTGTAGCTACGCATCCATGTTCCTTAAATTTGCATGGATGACTACACTATAGGAATGGACAGCTTCGCCGATAGCCCCAGGCTACGCCGACAGCCAAAAGTCGGGGCCGTCGGCGTAGGCCCAGCTACGCCAAGGGCCGCCGTCGGCGTACAGACGCCCTCGGTGTAACAAGGCCCATGTCATGGGCCCGTGACAGTGTCATAGCTACGCCGACGGCTACCCTCGGCGTAGCTATGGCCGTTTTCTTTCCCCCCTTTCCAGATTTTCCTGCTGTGTCTACGCCGAGGGCGGCCGTCGGCGTAGCTCCTTCTAATTTTTTTTTGCATTCCATCTATGCTTATTTATTATAACCAATTATTTAAACATTGTCTATATTTTCTTAATTGGAGGGATTCTTATCGTGAGAATAGCTGTCTCCACGCCCACATGAATTGACGTTGTGAATCATCATATTCAGCATCCATAAACAAGATATTAGTTATCTTATTCAAGTTCTCGACATAGTTTTCGACTACAAATTCAATAATATCACTGATACATCTCACTGAATCAAACTGGACGCCGACCACCGGATCAAATCCTGGATCTGTACGTGAAAAGTCCCGCCGCGTCACAACCGGGGCCTAGAATGTGGCAAAGTTGGCCCAACCTTGGCTCTCCATGTACATATGTCCTAAATAAACCAAAACAAGTAGATAGGTCCACCGGGCTACCCTCGTACAGAGATAGCTATAGGGGTAGGCGATCCGAGGCCCCCGGTCTAGGGTTTCGCCGGAGGAAAACCGCCGGAGCGTCGGAATCACATGAAAACTTGCATGTGCCCCTAGGATATGTGTGTGAGAGTGGTGCAAGGTTGGTAGGTGCCATATGTAGGCCCCATGTATGACCCCCTTCCCGGACATGCGTTAACACCGGGTAAAATCCTGGATCTGTACGTGGAAAGTCCCGCCGCGTCACAACCGGGGCCTAGAATGCGACAAAGTTGGCCCAACCTTGGATCTCCATGTACATATGTCCTAAACAAACCAAAAAGTAGAGAGGTCCACCGGGCTACCCTCGTACGGAGATAGCTATAGGGGTAGGCGATCCAGGGCACCCGGTCTAGGGTTTCGCCGGAGGAAGACCGCCAGAGCGTCGGAATCACATGAAAACTTGCATGTGCCCCTAGGATATGTGTGTGAGAGTGGTGCAAGGTTGGTAGGTGCCATGTGTGTTCCCCACGTGTGACCCCCTTCCCGGAGATGTGTTAACACTTAGTAAAATCCTGGATCTGTACGTGGAAAGTCCCGCCGCGTCACAATCGGGGCCTAGAATGTGGCAAAGTTGGCCCAACATTGGCTCTCCATGTACATATGTCCTAAACAAACCAAAACAAGTAGAGAGGTCCACCGGGATACCCTCGTACGGAGATAGCTATAGGGGTAGACGATCCGGGGCCCCCGGTCTAGGGTTTCGCCGGAGGAAGACCGCCGGAGCGTCGGAATCACATGAAAACTTGCATGTGCCCCTAGGATATGTGTGTGAGAGTGTTGCAAGGTTGTTAGGTGCCATGTGTAGGCCCCATGTGCGACCCCCTTCCCGGACATGCGTTAACACTTAGTAAAATCCTGGATCTGTACGTGGAAAGTCCCGCCGCGTCACAACCGAGGCCTAGAATTGTGCAAAGTTGGCCCAACATTGACTCTCCATGTACATATGTCCTAAACAAACTAAAACAAGTAGAGAGGTCCACCGGGCTACCCTCGTACAGAGATAGCTATAGGAGTAGACGATCCGGGGCCCCCAGTTTAGGGTTTCACCGGAGGAAAACCGCCGGAGCGTCAGAATCACATGAAAACTTGCATGTGCCCCTAGGATATGTGTGTGAGAGTGTTGCAAGGTTGGTAGGTGCCATGTGTAGGCCCCACGTGTGACAGCCTTCCCAGACATGCGTTAACACTTAGTAAAATCCTGGATCTGTACGTGGAAAGTCCCGCCGCGTCACAACCGGGGCCTAGAATGTGGCAAAGTTGGGCCAACATTGGCTCTCCATGTACATATGTCCTAAAAAAACCAAAACAAGTAGAGAGGTCCACCGGGCTACCCTCGTACGGAGATAGCTATAGGGGTAGACGATCCAGGGCCCCCGGTCTAGGGTTTCGCTGGAGAAAGACCCCCGGAGCATCGGAATCACATGAAAACTTTCATGTGCCCCTAGGATATGTGTGTGAGAGTGGTGCAAGGTTGGTAGCTGCCATGTGTAGGCCCCACGTGTGACTCCCTTCCCGGACATGCGTTAACACTTAGTAAAATCCTAGATCTGCATGTGGAAAGTCCCGGCGCGTCACAACCGGGGCCTAGAATGTGGCAAAGTTGGCCCAACCTTGGATCTCCATGTACATATGTCCTAAACAAACCAAAAGAAGTAGAGAGGTCCACCAGGCTACCCTCGTACGGAGATAGCTATAGGGGTAGACGATCTGGGGCCCCCGGTCTAGGGTTTCACCGGAGGAAGACCGCCGGAGCGTCGGAATCACATGAAAACTTGCATGTGCCCCTAGGATATGTGTGTGAGAGTGGTGCAGGGTTGGTAGGTTCCATGTGTAGGCCTCACGTGTGACCCCCTTCCCGGACATGCGTTAACACTTAGTAAAATTCTAGATCTGTACGTGGAAAGTCCCGCCGCGTCACCACCGGGGCCTAGAATGTGGCAAAGTTAGCCCAACATTGGCTCTCCATGTACATATGTCCTAAACAAACCAAAACAAGTAGAGAGGTCCACCGGGCTACCCTCATACGGAGATAGCTATAGGGTAGACGATTCGGGGCCCCCGGTCTAGGGTTTCGCCGGAGGAAGACAGCCGGAGCGTCGGAATCACATGAAAACTTGCATGTGCCCCTAGGATATGTGTGTGAGAGTGATGCAAGGTTGTTAGGTGCCATGTGTAGGCCCCATGTGTGACCCCCTTCCCGGACATGCGTTAACACCGGATAAAATCCTCGATCTGTACGTGGAAAGTCCCGCCGCGTCACAACCGGGGCCTAGAATGTGGCAAAGTTCGCCCAACCTTGGCTCTCCATGTACATATGTCCTAAACAAACCAAAACAAGTAGAGAGGTCCACCGGGCTACCCTCGTACGGAGATAGCTATAGGGGTAGACGATCCGGGGCCCCCGGTCTAGGGTTTCGCCGGAGACAGACCGCCAGAGCGTCGAAATCACATGAAAACTTGCATGTGCCCCTAGGATATGTGTGTCAGAGTGTTGCAAGGTTGTTAGGTGTCATGTGTAGGCCCCATGTGTGACCCCCTTCCCAGACATGCGTTAACACTTAGTAAAATCCTGGATCTGTACGTGGAAACTCCCGCCGCGTCACAACCGGGGCCTAGAATGTGGTAAAGTTGGCCCAACCTTGGCTCTCCATGTACATATGTCCTAAACAAACCAAAACAAGTAGAGAGGTCCACCGGGCTACCCTCGTACAGAGAAAGCTATAGGGGTAGACGATCCGGGGCCCCTGGTCTAGAGCTTTGCCGGAGGAAGAACGTCGGAGCGTCGGAATCACATGAAAACTTGCATGTGCCCCTAGGATATGTGTGTGAGACTGGTGCAAGGTTGTTAGGTGCCATGTGTAGGCCCCATGCGTGACCCCCTTCCCGGACATGCGTTAACACCGGGTAAAATCCTCGATTTGTACGTGGAAAGTCCCGGCGCGTCACAACCGGGGCCTAGAATGTGGAAAAGTTCGCCCAACCTTGGCTCTCCATGTACATATATCCTAAACAAACCAAAACATGTAGAGAGGTCCAGCGGGCTACCCTAATACGGAGATAGCTATAGGGGTAGACCATCCGAGGCCCCCGGTCTAGGGTTTCGCCGGAGGAAGACCGCCGGAGCGTCGAAATCACATGAAAACTTGCATGTGCCCCTAGGATATGTGAGTCAGAGTGGTGCAAGGTTGTTAGGTGTCATGTGTAGGCCCCATGTGTGACCCCCTTCCAGGACATGCGTTAACACTTAGTAAAATCCTGGATCTGTTCGTGGAAACTCCCGCCGAGCTACAACCGGGGCCTAGAATGTGGCAAAGTTGGCCCAACCTTGGCTCTCTATGTAAATATGTCCTAAACAAACCAAAACAAGTAGAGAGGTCCACCGGGCTACCCTCGTACGGAGAAAGCTATAGGGGTAGACGATCCGGGGCCCCTGGTCTAGGGTTTCGCCGGAGGAAGACCGTCGGAGCATCGGAATCACATGAAAACTTGCATGTGCCCCTAGGATATGTGTGTGAGACTGGTGCAAGGTTGTTAGGTGCCATGTGTAGGCCCCATGTGTGACCCCCTTTCCGGACATGCGTTAACACTTAGTAAAATCCTAGATCTGTACGTGGAAAGTCCCGCCGCGTCACAACCGGGGCCTAGAATGTGGCAAAGTTGGCCCAACCTTGGCTTTCCATGTGCATATGTCCTAAACAAACCAAAACAAGTAGAGAGGTCCACCGGGCTACCCTCGTACGAAGATAGCTATAGGGGTAGACGATCCGGGGCCCCCGGTCTAGGGTTTCGCCGGAGGAAGACCGCCGGAGCGTCGGAATCACATGAAAACTTGCATGTGCCCCTAGGATATGTGTGTGAGAGTGGTGCAAGGTTGTTAGGTGCCATGTGTAGGCCCCATGTGTGACCCCCTTCCCGGACATCCGTTAACACTTAGTAAAATCCTGGATCTGTACGTGGAAACTCCCGCCGCGTCACAACCGGGGCCTAGAATGTGGCAAACTTGGCCCAACCTTGGCTCTCCATGTACATATGTCCTAAACAAACCAAAACAAGTAGAGAGGTCCACCGGGCTACCCTCGTACGGAGATAGCTATAGGGGTAGACGATCCGGGGTCCCGATCTAGGGTTTCGCCGGAGGAAGATCGCCGGAGCGTCGAAATCACATGAAAACTTGCATGTGCCCCTAGGATATGTGTGTCAGAGTGGTGCAAGGTTGTTAGGTGTCATGTGTAGGCCCCATGTGTGACCCCCTTCCTGGACATGCGTTAACACTTAGTAAAATCCTGGATCTGTACGTGGAAACTCCCGCCGCGTCACAACCGGGGCCTAGAATGTGGCAAACTTGGCCCAACCTTGGCTCTCCATGTACATATGTCCTAAACAAACCAAAAAAAGTAGAGAGGTCCACCGTGCTACCCTCGTACGGAGATAGCTATAGGGGTAGACGATCCGGGGTCCCGATCTAGGGTTTCGCCGGAGGAAGATCGCCGGAGCGTCGAAATCACATGAAAACTTGCATGTGCCCCTAGGATATGTGTGTCAGAGTGGTGCAAGGTTGTTAGGTGTCATGTGTAGGCCCCATGTGTGACCCCCGTCCTGGACATGCGTTAACACTTAGTAAAATCCTGGATCTGTACGTGGAAACTCCCGCCGCGTCACAACCGGGGCCTAGAATGTGGCAAACTTGGCCCAACCTTGGCTCTCCATGTACATATGTCCTAAACAAACCAAAAAAAGTAGAGAGGTCCCCCGGGCTACCCTCGTACGGAGATAGCTATAGGGGTAGACGATCCGGGGGTCCCGATCTAGGGTTTCGCCGGAGGAAGACCGTCGGAGCGTCGGAATCACATGAAAACTTGCATGTGCCCCTAGGATATGTGTGTGAGACTGGTGCAAGGTAGTTAGGTGCCATGTGTAGGCCCCATGTGTGACCCCTTTCCCGGACATGGGTCAACACCGGGTAAAATCCTCGATCTGTACGTGGAAAGTCCTGCCGCGTCACAACCAGGATCTAGAATGTGGCAAAGTTCGCCCAACCTTGGCTCTCCATGTACATATGTCCTAAACAAACCAAAACAAGTAGAGAGGTCCACCGGGCTACCCTCGTACGGAGATAGCTATAGGGGTAGACGATCCGGGGGTCCCCGATCTAGGGTTTCGCCGGAGGAAGACCGCCGGAGCGTCGAAATCACATGAAAACTTGCATGTGCCCCTAGGATATGTGTGTCAGAGTGGTGCAAGGTTGTTAGGTGTCATGTGTAGGCCCCATGTGTGACCCCCTTCCTGGACATGCGTTAACACTTAGTAAAATCCTGGATCTGTACGTGGAAACTCCCGCCGCGTCACAACCGGGGCCTAGAATGTGGCAAACTTGGCCCAACCTTGGCTCTCCATGTACATATGTCCTAAACAAACCAAAAAAAGTAGAGAGGTCCCCCGGGCTACCCTCGTACGGAGATAGCTATAGGGGTAGACGATCCGGGGGTCCCCGATCTAGGGTTTCGCCGGAGGAAGATCGCCGGAGCGTCGAAATCACATGAAAACTTGCATGTGCCCCTAGGATATGTGTGTCAGAGTGGTGCAAGGTTGTTAGGTGTCATGTGTAGGCCCCATGTGTGACCCCCTTCCTGGACATGCGTTAACACTTAGTAAAATCCTGGATCTGTACGTGGAAACTCCCGCCGCGTCACAACCGGGGCCTAGAATGTGGTAAAGTTGGACCAACCTTGGATCTCCATGTACATATGTCCTAAACAAACCAAAACAAGTAGAGAGGTCCACCGGGCTACCCTCGTACGGAGAAAGCTATAGGGGTAGACGATCCGGGGCCCCTGGTCTAGGGTTTTGCCGGAGGAAGACCGTCGGAGCGTCGGAATCACATGAAAACTTGCATGTGCCCCTAGGATATGTGTGTGAGACTGGTGCAAGGTTTTTAGGTGCCATGTGTAGGCCCCATGTGTGACCCCCTTCCCGGACATGCGTTAACACCGGGTAAAATCCTCGTTCTGTACGTGGAAAGTCCTGCCGCGTCACAACCGGGGCCTAGAATGTGGCAAAGTTCTCCCAACCTTGGCTCTCCATGTACATATGTCCTAAACAAACCAAAACAAGTAGAGAGGTCCACCGGGCTACCCTCATACGGAGATAGCTATAGGGGTAGACGATCCGAGGCCCCCGGTCTAGGGTTTCGCTGGAGGAAGACCGCCGGAGCGTCGAAATCACATGAAAACTTGCATGTGCCCCAAGGATATGTGTGTCAGAGTGGTGCAAGGTTGTTAGGTGTCATGTGTAGGCCCCATGTGTGACCCCCTTCCCGGACATGCGTTAACACTTAGTAAAATCCTGGATCTGTACGTGGAAACTCCCGCCGCATCACAACCGGGGCCTAGAATGTGGCAAAGTTGGCCCAACCTTGGCTCTCCATGTACATATGTCTTAAACAAATCAAAACAAGTAGAGAGGTCCACCGGGCTACCCTCGTACGGAGAAAGCTATAGGGGTAGACGATCCGGGGCCCCTGGTCTAGGGTTTCGCCGGAGGAAGACCGTCGGAGCGTCGGAATCACATGAAAACTTGCATGTGCCCCTAGGATATGTGTGTGAAGAGTGGTGCAAGGTTTTTAGGTGCCATGTGTAGGCCCCATGTGTGACCCCCTTTCCGGACATGCGTTAACACTTAGTAAAATGCTGGATCTGTACGTGGAAAGTCCCGCCGCGTCCCAACCGGGGCCTAGAATGTGGCAAAGTTGGCCCAACCTTGGCTCTCCATGTACATATGTCCTAAACAAACCAAAACAAGTAGAGAGGTCCACCGGGCTACCCTCGTACGGAGATAGCTATAGGTGTAGACGATCCGGGGCCCCCGGTCTAGGCTTTCGCGGAGGAAGACCTGCTGGAGCGTCGGAATCACATGAAAACTTGCATTTGCCCCTAGGATATGTGTGTGAGAGTGGTGCAAGGTTTTTAGGTGCCATGTGTAGGCCCCATGTGTGACCCCCTTCCCGGACATGCCTTAACACTTAGTAAAATCCTTGATCTGTACGTGGAAAGTCCCGCCGCGTCACAACCGGGGCCTAGAATGTCGGCAAAGTTGGCCCAACCTTGGCTCTCCATGTACATATGTCCTAAACAAACCAAAACAAGTAGAGAGGTCCACCGGGCTACCCTCGTACGGAGATAGCTATAGGGGTAGACGATCCGGGGCCCCTGGTCTAGGGCTTTGCCGGAGGAAGACCGTCAGGAGCGTCGGAATCACATGAAAACTTGCATGTGCCCCTAGGATATGTGTGTGAGACTGGTGCAAGGTTGTTAGGTGCCATGTGTAGGCCCCATGTGTGACCCCCTTCCCGGACATGCGTTAACACCGGGTAAAATCCTCGATCTGTACGTGGAAAGTCCCGCCGCGTCACAACCGGGGCCTAGAATGTGGCAAAGTTCGCCCAACCTTGGCTCTCCATGTACATATGTCCTAAACAAACCAAAACAAGTAGAGAGGTCCACCGGGCTACCCTAATACGGAGATAGCTATAGGGGTAGACGATCCGAGGCCCCCGGTCTAGGGTTTCGCCGGAGGAAGACCGCCGGAGCGTCGAAATCACATGAAAACTTGCATGTGCCCCTAGGATATGTGTGTCAGAGTGGTGCAAGGTTGTTAGGTGTCATGTGTAGGCCCCATGTGTGACCCCCTTCCAGGACATGCGTTAACACTTAGTAAAATCCTGGATCTGTACGTGGAAACTCCCGCCGAGCAACAACCGGGGCCTAGAATGTGGAAAAGTTGGCCCAACCTTGGCTCTCCATGTACATATGTCCTAAACAAACCAAAACAAGTAGAGAGGTCCACCGGGCTACCCTCGTACGTAGAAAGCTATAGGGGTAGACGATCCGGGGCCCTGGTCTAGGGTTTTGCCGGAGGAAGACCGTCGGAGCATCGGAATCACATGAAAACTTGCATGTGCCCCTAGGATATGTGTGAGAGAGTGGTGCAAGGTTGTTAAGTGCCATGTGTAGGCCCCATGTGTGACCCCCTTCCCGGACATGCGTTAACACCGGGTAAAATCCTGGATCTGTACGTGGAAAGTCCCACCGCGTCACAACCGGGGCCTAGAATGTGGCAAAGTTGGACCAACCTTGGCTCTCCATGTACATATGTCCTAAACAAATCAAAACAAGTAGAGAGGTCCACCGGGCTACCCTTGTACGTAGATAGCTATAGGGGTAGACGATCCGGGGCCCCCGGTCTAGGGTTTCACCGGAGGAAGACCGCCGGAGCGTCGAAATCACATGAAAACTTGCATGTGCCCCTAGCATATGTGTGTAAGAGTGGTGCAAGGTTTTTAGGTGCCATGTGTAGGCCCCATGTGTGACCCCCTTCCCGGACATGCGTTAACACCGGGTAAAATCCTGGATATGTACGTGGAAAGTCCCGCCGCGTCATGACCGGGGCCTAGAATGTGGAAAAGTTGGCCCAACCTTGGCTCTCCATGTACATATGTCCTAAACAAACCAAAACAAGTAGAGAGGTCCACCGGGCTACCCTCGTATGGAGAAAGCTATAGGGGTAGACGATCCGGGGCCCCTGGTCTAGGGTTTTGCCGGAGGAAGACCGTCGGAGCGTCGGAATCACATGAAAACTTGCATGTGCCCCTAGGATATGTGTGTGAGACTGGTGCAAGGTAGTTAGGTGCCATGTGTAGGCCCCATGTGTGACCCCTTTCCCGGACATGGGTCAACACCGGGTAAAATCCTCGATCTGTACGTGGAAAGTCCTGCCGCGTCACAACCAGGATCTAGAATGTGGCAAAGTTCGCCCAACCTTGGCTCTCCATGTACATATGTCCTAAACAAACCAAAACAAGTAGAGAGGTCCACCGGGCTACCCTCATACGGAGATAGCTATAGGGGTAGACGATCCGAGGCCCCCGGTCTAGGGTTTCGCCGGAGGAAGACCGCCGGAGCGTCGAAATCACATGAAAACTTGCATGTGCCCCAAGGATATGTGTGTCAGAGTGGTGCAAGGTTGTTAGGTGTCATGTGTAGGCCCCATGTGTGACCCCCTTCCCGGACATGCGTTAACACTTAGTAAAATCCTGGATCTGTACGTGGAAACTCCCGCCGCGTCACAACCGGGGCCTAGAATCTGCCAAAGTTGGCCCAACCTTGGCTCTCCATGTACGTATGTCCTAAACAAACCAAAACAAGTAGAGAAGTCCATCGGGCTACCCTCGTACGGAGAAAGCTATAGGGGTAGATGATCCGGGGCCCCTGGTCTAGGGTTTCGCCGGAGGAAGACCGTCGGAGCGTCGGAATCAAATGAAAACTTGCATGTGCCCCTAGGATATGTGTGTGAGACTGGTGCAAGGTTGTTAGGTGCCATGTGTAGGCCCCATGTGTGACCCCCTTTCCGTACATGCGTTAACACTTAGTAAAATGCTGGATCTGTACGTGGAAAGTCCCGCCGCGTCCCAACCGGGGCCTAGAATGTGGCAAAGTTGGCCCAACCTTGGATCTCCATGTACATATGTCCTAAACAAACCAAAACAAGTACAGAGGTCCACCGGGCTACCCTCATACGGACATAGCTATAGGGGTAGACGATTCGGGGCCCCCGGTCTAGGGTTTCGCCGGAGGAAGACCGTCGGAGCGTCGGAATCACATGAAAACTTGCATGTGCCCCTAGGATATGTGTGTGAGAGTGGTGCAAGGTTGTTAGGTGCCATGTGTAGGCCCCATGTGTGACCCCCTTCCAGGACATGCGTTAACACTTAGTAAAATCCTGGATCTGTTCGTGGAAACTCCCGCCGAGCTACAACCGGGGCCTAGAATGTGGCAAAGTTGGCCCAACCTTGGCTCTCCATATAAATATGTCCTAAACAAACCAAAGAAAGTAGAGAGGTCCACCGGGCTACCCTCGTACGGAGAAAGCTATAGGGGTAGACGATCCGGGGCCCCTGGTCTAGGGTTTCGCCGGAGGAAGACCGTCGGAGCATCGGAATCACATGAAAACTTGCATGTGCCCCTAGGATATGTGTGTGAGACTTGTGCAAGGTTGTTAGGTGCCATGTGTAGGCCCCATGTGTGACCCCCTTTCCGGACATGCGTTAACACTTTGTAAAATCCTAGATCTGTACGTGGAAAGTCCCGCCGCGTCACAACCGGGGCCTAGAATGTGGCAAAGTTGGCCCAACCTTGGCTCTCCATGTGCATATGTCCTAAACAAACCAAAACAAGTAGAGAGGTCCACCGGGCTACCCTCGTACGAAGATAGCTATAGGGGTAGACGATCCGGGGCCCCCGGTCTAGGGTTTCGCCGGAGGAAGACCGCCGGAGCGTCGGAATCACATGAAAACTTGCATCTGCCCCTAGGATATGTGTGTGAGAGTGGTGCAAGGTTGTTAGGTGCCATGTGTAGGCCCCATGTGTGACCCCCTTCCCGGACATGCGTTAACACTTAGTAAAATCCTGGATCTGTACGTGGAAACTCCCGCCGCGTCACAACCGGGGCCTAGAATGTGGCAAACTTGGCCCAACCTTGGCTCTCCATGTACATATGTCCTAAACAAACCAAAAAAAGTAGAGAGGTCCACCGGGCTACCCTCGTACGGAGATAGCTATAGGGGTAGACGATCCGGGGGTCCCGATCTAGGGTTTCGCCGGAGGAAGATCGCCGGAGCGTCGAAATCACATGAAAACTTGCATGTGCCCCTAGGATATGTGTGTCAGAGTGGTGCAAGGTTGTTAGGTGTCATGTGTAGGCCCCATGTGTGACCCCCTTCCTGGACATGCGTTAACACTTAGTAAAATCCTGGATCTGTACGTGGAAACTCCCGCCGCGTCACAACCGGGGCCTAGAATGTGGCAAACTTGGCCCAACCTTGGCTCTCCATGTACATATGTCCTAAACAAACCAAAACAAGTAGAGAGGTCCACCGGGCTACCCTCGTACGGAGATAGCCATAGGGGTAGACGATCCGGGGGTCCCGGATCTAGGGTTTCGCCGGAGGAAGATCGCCGGAGCGTCGAAATCACATGAAAACTTGCATGTGCCCCTAGGATATGTGTGTCAGAGTGGTGCAAGGTTGTTAGGTGTCATGTGTAGGCCCCATGTGTGACCCCCTTCCTGGACATGCGTTAACACTTAGTAAAATCCTGGATCTGTACGTGGAAACTCCCGCCGCGTCACAACCGGGGCCTAGAATCTGGCAAAGTTGGCCCAACCTTGGATCTCCATGTACATATGTCCTAAACAAACCAAACAAGTAGAGAGGTCCACCGGGCTACCCTCGTACGGAGAAAGCTATAGGGGTAGACGATCCGGGGCCCCTGGTCTAGGGTTTTGCCGGAGGAAGACCGTCGGCGCATCGGAATCACATGAAAACTTGCATGTGCCCCTAGGATATGTGTGTGAGACTGGTGCAAGGTTTTTAGGTGCCATGTGTAGGCCCCATGTGTGACCCCCTTCCCAGACATGCGTTAACACCGGGTAAAATCCTCGATCTGTACGTGGAAAGTCCTGCCGCGTCACAACCGGGGCCTAGAATGTGGCAAAGTTCTCCCAACCTTGGCTCTCCATGTACATATGTCCTAAACAAACCAAAACAAGTAGAGAGGTCCACCGGGCTACCCTCATACGGAGATAGCTATAGGGGTAGACGATCCGAGGCCCCCGGTCTAGGGTTTCGCTGGAGGAAGACCGCCGGAGCGTCGAAATCACATGAAAACTTGCATGTGCCCCAAGGATATGTGTGTCAGAGTGGTGCAAGGTTGTTAGGTGTCATGTGTAGGCCCCATGTGTGACCCCCTTCCCGGACATGCGTTAACACTTAGTAAAATCCTGGATCTGTACGTGGAAACTCCCGCCGCATCACAACCGGGGCCTGGAATGTGGCAAAGTTGGCCCAACCTTGGCTCTCCATGTACATATGTCTTAAACAAACCAAAACAAGTAGAGAGGTCCACCGGGCTACCCTCGTACGGAGAAAGCTATAGGGGTAGACGATCCGGGGACCCTGGTCTAGGGTTTCACCGGAGGATGACCGTCGGAGCGTCGGAATCACATGAAAACTTGCATGTGCCCCTAGGATATGTGTTCAAGAGTGGTGCAAGGTTTTTAGGTGCCATGTGTAGGCCCCATGTGTGACCCCCTTTCCGGACATGCGTTAACACCTAGTAAAATGCTGGATCTGTACGTGGAAAGTCCCGCCGCGTCCCAACCGGGGCCTAGAATGTGGCAAAGTTGGCCCAACCTTGGCTCTCCATGTACATATGTCCTAATCAAACCAAAACAAGTAGAGAGGTCCACCGGGCTACCCTCGTACGGAGATAGCTATAGGTGTAGACGATCCGGGGCCCCCGGTCTAGGCTTTCGCCGGAGGAAGACTGCAGGAGCGTCGGAATCACATGGAAACTTGCATTTGCCCCTTGGATATGTGTGTGAGAGTGGTGCAAGGTTTTTAGGTGCCATGTGTAGGCCCCATGTGTGACCCTCCTTCCCGGACATGCCTTAACACTTAGTAAAATCCTGGATCTGTACGTGGAAAGTCCCGCCACGTCACAACCGGGGCCTAGAATGTGGCAAAGTTGGCCCAACCTTGGCTCTCCATGTACATATGTCCTAAACAAACCAAAACAAGTAGAGAGGTCCACCGGGCTACCCTCGTACGGAGATAGCTATAGTGGTAGACGATCCGGGGCCCCTGGTATAGGGCTTTGCCGGAGGAAGACCGCCAGAGCGTCGGAATCACATGAAAACTTGCATGTGCCCCTAGGATATGTGTGTGGGACTGGTGCAAGGTTGTTAGGTGCCATGTGTAGGCCCCATGTGTGACCCCCTTCCCGGACATGCGTTAACAACCGGGTAAAATCCTCGATTTGTACGTGGAAAGTCCCGCCGCGTCACAACCGGGGCCTAGAATGTGGCAAAGTTCGCCCAACCTTGGCTCTCCATGTACATATGTCCTAAACAAACCAAAAAAGTAGAGAGGTCCACCGGGCTACCCTAATACGGAGATAGCTATAGGGGTAGACGATCCGAGGCCCCCGGTCTAGGGTTTCGC
>CAJUXJ010000221.1:0-31007 GCA_910589775.1 Avena eriantha
TGTCTCTGCTCTCACGACTCCGTGACCGCGTGAAGTAGTTGGAGTGCGACTACCTATGCTCCGTGGTAACACGGATGTATGGAAGTCGAGGGCGGAGAAGTCCGTCGCCCAAGAGCAATATCTGCTAGGGGAGGTGATGCAGCTGGGCGACCAATTCAAGTGTTAGCTTTCTTCTTCCTTATCCTTTTCTTGTAGTCACCCGCAGTAGTTCTTTGTCTTCATACTTTTTCCTTTGCTTGGTATAGTTGTCAGTGCACGCCATCCGTAGTATGAGAAGGACAGGATTGCCATTCGCATGAATGATCTGACCCAAGAGCGGCTTCAGGCCAGTGGATACTTCTGGGTGGATCATGATCGTGCAATCGCACTTGCGACCCTGCAGGATCGTGCTTGACGAGTGCTTCACTTCCTGAAGAAGTCGCAATCGTGCTTGAGGAATATTTATCAGACGATGTTCCCGCTGGACGTCATTCCATCGAGCCTGCTAGCCCTTCTTGCCAAATTCCAAGACTTGAGTGCAGTCTGCGAGTGTGTATGGCAATAGTTAGTGGCTGGTACCAAGGCTGCTCTGTCGCTAGTGTGACTACACATGCCTGATGTGGATGTTGCAGCAATTGCGGCCGGACCGCCTACGCTACCAGCAGGTTCGACTTGGAACATGGTTCCTCACTACCAGGCGGTGGATCGCCCAGCGGAGGAAATCGTCGACTTCTTTGAGGAGCAGACAAATGTGCTTTTGTTGCAACAATAGTTTAGTTTGTATCCTTCACATAGTTGCACCAGTGTTGTAAAAGTTCATGTACATATGCTGTGTATAATTGATTGACATTGATGTGTATAAAGAGCTTGTTTAGCTTGTTCATGTACATATGCGATTCCTTTTCGTTAGCCTGACTTATGTTTATCTCAGCACCTTGCCAACCTGTCAGGTGCGTTGCATCTGGGTTGGTGTTTGTCAAGGGTTTCAATTAGTACGTCAGCTACTCAGGATATCGTGTTAGTTCGTAGAACATATGTGTATAGGGTGGCGCAGCCCCCAAGTAGATAATTTGCAAAAATAAAAGGAACACAGAGTTTTGGGGCACTTAGTTTTATTTATTCGTAGGATAGTATTGGGTACAATGTGTGTCTAAGTAGCCTTGGCTGAGTAGCCTTGTTTGCAATGTAAAAATAAAAGACGACTAAGGGTAGAAGCGCCGCAGCTGCGTGACGTTCCAGGGATTAGAGTATGTGACTCCTGTCTCGAAATCTTTAAGGTGATAGGCGCCGCCTGGGATTACTTCTGTAATCACGTATGGTCCCTCCTAGGGGGACTCGAGCTTGAGATGCCCTTGCTGTTTCAGTCGCAGGACCAGATCTCCTTTGACGAAGGACCTGGGGCGTAGCCTTCTGCTGTGGTAGTTGCGCAGGTTCTGTTGGTAGATCGTTGATCTTTCCGTGGCGATTTCCCATTCTTCGTCAAGGAGGTCGACGGAATCTTTGAGTGCAAGAGTTGACTCATGTTCGCTGTAAGCGACCACTCGCGGTGCTTTGCTTCGTACCTCTGCGGGTAGCACCGCTTTAGCACCGTGCACCATGAAGAATGGGGTGTACCCCGTGGCACTGTTTGGAGTTGTGCGTAGGCTCTAGAGTACCGATTGCAGCTCATCTAGCCAGCAGCCTGCGGCTTGTTCGAGTGGCCTGAGGAGTCGCTTCTTGATGCCACCGCAGATGAGCCCGTGGCTTTTCGACCTGACCGTTGGTATGTGGTTGCACTATGGAAGCATAGCTTACATTGATTCCCAGATTCTCGCAGAATTTCTGGAACTCCTTGGATGTGAAGTTTGTCCCATTGTGCATGATGATGCTGTGTGGTACTCCGAAACGATAGATGATGGACTCGAAGAACTTGACTGAGCTGTATCCCGACTGGTTAGTCACTGGCATGGCCTCTATCAACTTGGTGAATTTGTCGACTGCGACCAGCAGGTAGATGTAGCCTCCTCGTGAGGACTTTGGGAGCTTGCCGACCATGTCGAGTCCCCATTGTGAGAAGGGCCAGGCCAACAGAATTGGCCGGAGCTCCGCGCTAGGTGTGTGTGGCTTGTCCGTGAATCGCTGGCAAGCATTGCATTTTTGGACGATGTCCTTGGCGTCACGCATGGCTGTAGGCCAGTAGAATCCAGCTCGTAGAGCTTTTGCGACGAGGGCGCGACTGCCGGCATGGTGCCCGCAAGTCCCCTCATGGATGTCGAGGAGAACGGCTCTTCCATCAGCGTTTGAGATGCATCGTTGGAGTACTCCTATGATGCTGCGCTTGTATAGTTCGCCGTTGATAATGGTGAATGCCTTGCATCACCGAGCAATGTGTCGTGCGTCAGTCGGATCGTCTGGCAGCCTCATGCTGAGAAGGTATGTGATGTATGCTTGAGTCCAAGATGGCGTGATTATCATGACGCTCATCGGTCCTTCGATTCCTGTGTCAAGCTCATAATCATCGAGTGCCATTGGCTCATTGGGCTGCATAGCCCCTGAGTCCGTTGTTGCGCTTGTTTTCTTCTCTATTGCCTTTGGCTTGATGCAGCGTCCGCAGATGCGCTCGAGAAATACCCCAGGTGGTATGGGGGCGCAGGTAGAGCCAATGTTGGCGAGTGCGTCCGCCTCTTCATTGCTTTCGCAGCCTATGAGCCGCATCTCGCAACCGTCGAAGTCCCCTTCGAGTGTGTCGTAGAGGTCGCGGTAGGCGATCATATTGTCGTTCAGTGCGTCGCACTCGGGCATTGTCTAGTTGACGACCAACTTGGAGTCGCCGTATATTATGAGCCTCTTGGCGCCGCAGGCTTTTGCCATCCTCATCCTGTGCATCAGGGCCTCGTATCCATCTTCATTGTTGGAGGCAGTGAACTGCATTCAAAGAATATATTTCAGCTTGTGTCCCTGGGGCGATGTCAGTATGACACCTGCGCCAGCTCTGTCCTTTCGCTTGGATCCGTCGAAGTGCATTGTCCAGAGGTAGGACATATCTGGTTTTTCAGGGAGCTGGTTCTCCATCCAGTGCACGAGGAAGTCAGGGAGAACTTGCGACTTGATTGCGTCGCGTTTTTCATATGTAATGTCTCGTGGAGACAGTTCGATCCCCCAAAGCACGACTCGTCTGGTGGCGTCGGGATTGTTGAGGATATGCCCAAGCGGGGCGTCATTGACTACCATGATTGGGTGTTCCTGGAAGTAGTGGCACAGTCGCCGGGCTGTCATGAAGACGCCGTACGCCAGCTTCTGGTAGTGCGGGTACCGTTGCTTTGTTGGCGTGAGTACCTCGCTGAGGTAGTACTAGGCGATGTACCCAGTGGACCTTGTTTTCCTCGGCTCGTAATACCACGAGCACTTTGCTGACCACCTGGTTGGTGGCAGAAATGTATAGCAACAGTGGTTCCCTTTCGCGTGGGGTCACTAGTACTGGCGAGGTGGACAGTAGACGCTTGAGGTCTTCGAATGCTTCATGTGCCTCATTGGTCCACTCGAACTTGTCAGCTTTGCGGAGAAGTTGGTAGAAGGGCAGTGCCTTTTTGCCCATTCGACTGATGAATCGACTGTGAACCGCGATTCGTCCAGCCAGCTACTGGACACCTCTTATGTTCTTCGGCTTCTCCATGGACAGTATGGCTTTTATTTTCTTCGGGTTCGCCTCGATCCCTCTCATGGAGATGAGATACCCGAGTATTTGTCCAGATGGTACGCCGAAGGCGCACTTGTCCGGATTGAGCTTGATCTGGTAGCGGTCGAGGTTGGCAAAGGTTTCGCGTAAATCGTCGATTAGTGAAGCTTCCTCTTTGGTCTTGATTACGATGTCGTCAACATAGACTTGGATGTTGCGACCAAGTTGGTTCTTGAGGCAAGCCTGCATGCACCGCTGGTAGGTGGCTCCTGCGTTTTTTAGCCCGAAGGGCATTGTGTTGTAGCAGAACACACCAAAAGGCGTTGTAAACGCCGTTTTCTCTTGATCCTCCTCCTTCATTCGAATCTGATTGTAGCATGAGTAGGCGTCGAGGAAGCAGAGGCGCTCACATCCCGCGGTGGAGTCGATGATCTGGTCAATTCGTTGCAGCGGGAAGTAGTCCTTCGGGCAGTGCTAATTCAGAGACATGAAATCCACGCACATCCGTAGGATATCTGTGTCCTTTTTTGGTACTAGCACCGTGTTTGTGAGCCAAGTGCTTTCCTTGATCTTGCGTATGAATTTCGTGTCAAGGAGTCTATTGATCTCCATTCCGACTGCCTTTGCTCTTGGTTCAGACAGTCGCCGAATTGTTTGTTTGACTGGCCTTGCGTCTGGGTTGACATTGAGTGCATGCTCGGCGAAGTCCCTAGGAACTCCTGGCATGTCTGCTGGACACCAGGCAAACATTTCCTAGTGCTCATGGTGGAATTCGATGAGCGTGAGTACCTATGCGGGACTCAAATTGTTGGTGATGAGGGTCGTCTTGGCGGGATCCGATGGGTGGACCTGAAGTTTCTTCGTGTGCACCGATGAGTCAAAGGATAAGTCGGGTGAACTTGGCCGGCTCAGGGGAGGTAGACTTTTGTCTGTCGACTCCTTCAATCGTGCGAGTTCCTCCTACATGCCGAAGGACTGGGCAATTCTGTTGAACTCCCTGTCACAACTGGCAAACCTCTTGAAGCTCCCGTTGATTGTGATCACGCTGTTAGGGCCTAGCATTTTCATCTGCAGGTAGGCGTAGTGCGGCACTGCCATGAACCTAGCGAATGCGACACGTCCGAGGATGAAGTGGTACTGTGAGGGCCAGTCGACGACTTCGAAGTCGATGTGTTCACGTCGAAAGTATTTCGGCGTGCCGAAGATGACGTCGAGGTTGATTTTGCCAAGGGGATATACGCCCTTGCCTGGGACGATGTCGTGGAATGTTGTGTCCGAGGCCTCTAGGCAGGTCAGAGGGATCCTCATTGCTCGCAAGGTACTTGCGAACATAAGGTTGATGCCGCTTCCGCCGTCCATAAAGACTCAGCTCATGTCGAAGCCTCCAATTTATGCCTCGAGTACGAGGGGACAGTGGCCTGGACGAGGTACTTGGCGCGGATGGTCGCGCTTGTCAAAGGTGATGCAGGAGTCGCTTCCACTGAGGTACTCAGTGGTGGATGGTGGTGAGTTTGTCGCCAGATTCACTTGGCGAGTGATGGCCTTTTGCACCCGATTAGAGGGGCGGCCCTTTTGGATCATCATGGTACCCATGGCCCATGGGTACGGCTCGCCTCTGTGGTGCTGGCCCGGCGCAGCTACGTTTGGCGGTGGTCCAGGTGGTGTTGGAGGAGCTCCATGTGCCACAGCACCTGGGGCGGCTCCGTAGCCCCTGTTGACAGCGTCGTGATTCATCCGAGTCAGGCCCTCATGAAGCTTGAGGAACTCGTGGCAGTCCTTGAGGAGGTGGCTGGACTTATTTTTGTCGTCATGCTTGTCGATGTAAAAGTGCACACTGCATGGCCCGGACAGCTTGTCTTCGATGGATGTTGTGGGTGCCTCATCGCGAGTGCGGCGCTACCATACTTGCGTGGTTTTCCCGGAGTCGCGGTGTCCACTGCTGCGGTAGCCGCTGTGGCGGTTGTCGTCGTGTCTATCGGCGTAGCCGGCTGCGACCATGTCGACGTCGTCGCGGTCATCGTAGATGCGCATTCGACGTTTGCTTTGGCAATCACGTCTGCGTTCGAGTTCTGCTTCATTGTCAGAGTGAACGTGATTTTTCACCGAGTCTTCGCCATCTGCCCACCGATTCGCGATTTCCATCAGGTGGTCAATGGTTTTGGGCTTCGAGCGGCCCAGCTCTTCCCTGAGCTCTATGCGGCAAACGCCGCCATTGAATGCGTCGATTGCCCGATCCTCCGAGATATTTTTTGTGGAGTTCTTGATGATGGACCACCTCTAGATGTACGAGCGTAGCATTCACCCGACCTTTGCTGGCAGCCTCTCAGTTCTTCGATTGACGCGGGCCTTTTATAGGTGCCCTTGAAGTTGTGCACGAAGTTGTAGACCAGCTCTTCCCAACTGCGAATGGATCCGAGTGGGAGGTTGTTGAGCCATGCCCGGGCGGCGCCCAGTAGCTGTAGCTGTAGGCATTGCATGGTCGTGCTTCGACTCACGCCGTGGAGCCTGATGGAGGAGATATGATCCTCCAACCAGATTTTCGGGACCTGCAGGCCATCAAACTTTGGGTTCTCTGATGGGAGCTTGAACCCCATGGGCATTCGCTTTTGCCTGATGGCCCTGCTAAAGCATCTGGCGCCACAGAGCTCCACGTCTCTGTCTTCTGAGTCAGTAGATCGGGCACGTCGCGCCATTGACTTGTCGATTTTATGTTGCGTGATGTCGTCACACGCGTCGTAGTCGTAGTCGTGTCGCCGTGAGCGGTGGTGTCGAGACAGATCGTGATTGTCGTTGCTGGATGAGGGTGAGGAATAGCGTTTAGCCAGAGCCTTGCCTTTCTTCGGTTCTGGCGCTGGCTCTTTGTCGAGAGCGACCTCGATTAACCCCAAGCCTGCGATCATAGATCGGTGCATGCCAGCTCGAGGATCTCCAGCTGGCGGCTGGTTGTTGGGGAGGTACATGGTGGTCGCTGTTACCGCAGCTTGCGGCGTTTTTGGGAGCACGTTGCCACGCGTATCCACCG
This sequence comes from Avena eriantha, assembly GCA_910589775.1. NCBI lineage: Eukaryota > Viridiplantae > Streptophyta > Magnoliopsida > Poales > Poaceae > Avena > Avena eriantha. Next base: position 6,657 of record CAJUXJ010000221.1, read on the forward strand.
TCATGGAGACAAAATCGAGGACCTTTGCGGCTTCTACACGCTCTTGTTCAGTGAGGTGGGCGAGTCAAGATCGTCTCTTGTTAGCGATGTACTCGTTGCACTTGGAAGAGGATCCTCCGTGGGAGGAGAGCCCAGCTCGCCGGAGGCTCGACTCGTCTGCCGCCTTTTTACGTGCCTCGAGCTGCACGATTGTTTGCAGTTGGCGCTTGTATTCCTCCTTCAGGAGCTAATGGTAGCGCATCAACAGTTCTTGCGGGGAGCCGAAAGGCAGAGGGTGGCCTCGTAGGGCTTCTCGGCAGCGGGCCCACTCGAGGTCGTTGAGCCTAATCACGACGCGTTCGCCAGTTTGCTCGTTCACCATGGTGGGGGGTTTGGCTGCCCCTCCATTGTTGACGGGGGCGCCATTAGTGGGACCGCCGTTGGGTGGTCCACCATTGGGTGGTCCGCCATTAGGTATGCCACCGTTTGGCGGGTCAGTTCCATTGCCACCGTTGCCCGTGTTGTCGCGATTGGTGGAGGAGTCGCCCACGTTGATGACGGCACACATGAAGTGGTTAGGGAAGCTGCTGCTCACGCAACTTTCGGATCCGGAGCCGTAGGCTCCATCTTCAGTTGCTAGATCGCCCAGATCGGATTCGCGACTGCTGTCGCTGTCTGTATTCTCGACTGTTGTCGAGGCATTGAGCTCACTGAGGGTGCCGATCAGGGGAGGGAACCACGATGCTAGAGGAATCGATGGTGTTGTCGGCTGGTCAGGCATGCGAAGCGTGCCCACCTGACCAACTTGGAAGTGGAAGCTCCCGATCGCCAGACTAATTCCGTCGCCCACGGACTCGAAAGCCGGGCGAGTGGCCGGCGTATGGACGGTGAAGTCGAACACGCTGAAGAGCTGGCGAATCTCCGTTGTTGCGGAGTTGTAGATCGCAGTCGATGGGGCCGAAGAAGCCGCAACATCATCACTCCCAATTCCCACAAACGGCGCCAATTGACGAGGGTTTATCTCATCAATAACCATTGTTATGGACTTGGGTTTTGGAGAAGGAGGGAGCGCTGGAAGCATCAATCGGCTAGCAACAAGCACACAAGGGGACTCGAAGATTTACCCAGGTTCAGGCCTCGTAAAGGTCCCTACTCCTGCTTGTCTGCTCATGGAATTAACAGAGGAATCGACGATTACAATGGTGCGTAGATGCAATCGGGCAGGGGTTGTGGAAACTAGGGTTGTGTGTGTGCTCCTCGCCGCCCCCTCCTAGCCTTTATATAGATAGTCTAGGTCTTAGGTAGCAGGTCGAGTCGGTTATAGGTTAGGGTTTTTCCCTTTAAACTTTCTATCTTTAGCTTCTTGTTGTTCCGCAAGCAATCGAGAGTCCGTAGGTTACTCGAGTTCTCTATTTGGGCCTTGGCGACACCGTGGGCTTTCGCTATATTCAGGCCGTAAATACCAAGCTCGAGTACCTGTAGGGTATACCCATGTCAGGACCGCTGACCGTCTTGCGACACGCGGATGGCCACACCCGCCCTCTTGCCAGCTATGCAGGAGTGCCCCCGAGACGGCGCGCCATATCCTGTTCAAGTACCGCTTTTCCAGGAGGATCTGGTCTACTGCGGCATACTGGCTTTCTTGTCCAGACCTGATCCTCTTCCTTCGGTCGGGGAGACCTAAGGTGCTGGAATATTGGCACGTCGTTGCCAGGACCACCACCTCCTCGCCCAAAGGTCTCCGGATGGCCATTATGCTCATCACTTGGGAGATCTGGAAGGAAAGGAACGAGATATTCTTCAACAACAAATCCACCCTGCCTTCGGTCGTTATGCATAAGATCAGGGAGGAAGAAAAGGATTGGATGTTAGCCGGTGCTAAGAACCTAGAGGAGCTTGTTCTCTGAGTTTTTCCTTTGGGATTTCTATCCATTTTTATTTTTTGTTGGCTTTGGCTAAAGCCTTGTTTGCTCCTCCTATATCAATTTAAGGCAAGAGCTTTTTTTCCTCGTTTCAAAAAAATCCAACCTTGCGCGGCGAAGAAGAAGAAGAGAACGGCGCAGAGCGATCGAGTAGAGAAAAAATGGCGCCACTAATATTTGTGGTCGACATGGGTGTGCACTGCCCTGGCAGCCTAGAGAAGATCAAGGAAGAAGTCATCCAGATCCCTGGTACGTATGCGAGAGTAGATGTTAAACCGTGTCAATCGGTTTTTTTATTCCGACAATGAGAACTCTGGACTGATCTGACTCCACCAGTCTTTCCAGGTGTGGTGGAAGTGCCCGCATAGCTAGTGACGAGGAATGTGGCAATTGTGGCTACGGGCGACACAGTGACGTTAAAGTTATTGTTGGATACCAAGCTAAACCAGCTTGCCATCCATATTGCCGACTTCGGGGCTGCGCTTGCTGCTCCGGTGAGGGGTTCCTACAACCCGTATGTCGGCTACATCTAGCTTCGTTACCCGACACCACCGCCACAGATGTCAACTGCCACGCTCTATTTGATGATAGCCCTTCCGATGATGAAGCAGTACGTCAAGGACTAGTGGTATTCGGTGTCAACATGGGTTTTCCACACACAGGTCGGCTTGAACACAATCAAGGAGGACCTCGTGCAGATATCTGGTAAGTGCGCCATGAGCGACGATATAACAATATCAATCGGGATGCATGCATGGTTTACCCGCTACTATTGTTGTTGTCTTTCCAGGTGTCGTGGCATTGCCGACGAGTACGCCATGGAGGGGTCCTCACAGTGTGTGTTTAGAGACGTGGGGTAAACCGTAGAGTCGACGTGTACGAGGTAACACAGCTTACCTAGGTTCAAGTCCCACAGTGGTGGCAGAACTCTACTCCTGCTATAAATCACTATAATGGCAATACGCTGAGTTACAGAGATAGGTTTGCTGTGCAAGGTGTTGCACGTTGTACGTAGCAATCTAGATCATCTTGCCCTATAGGCTCCAGCAGGCCGGCTTATAAAGGCGCCAAGACCTAGAGTTTACAGGGAAAGGTCCTTGTCGGACAAGGTAAAGAGTCCTACACTAATACGAACTAGTCTTTAGTGTCTTGTACTCCAAGGCTCCGAGTATGTCGGTGACTTCTGCGTAGCCTTCCTTTATCCGGCATGGGCCTCCCTTCTGGATCCATCTAACTGGGCCGCCCAGCAGGACGTAGGCCTTGCTACCAACTATGGGCCACCTGGGTTAGGCGGACTGATGACATTCTATGAGGATACCCATATAGCATATCCCCAACAGTAGCCCCCGGAGGACTTTGAAATCTTGCGCCGTCTTACCCATTAATCTTTAAGTATCCCGTCTAAGTGATGCTGGCAATTCGTCAAGCAATATCTCAAAGGTGTCCCAAAGAACACTGCAATCCTCTCTAGCTTCGTAATATAGACGGAGATTCCTTGAGTCTTCGTTTCCAGAGTCGGACAATCCCCGTCTTCAATGGAATCTTTGGGCATGACCCTTCTCTACAATAGAGAATTAATCATCATCTATTTTCATGCGCACGAAATCCGAAACGGTGAGGCGGCAAAGACGGAGGACGTGGCGAAATTACCGCGCATGTTCACTTCCACGTCTATATATTTTCACCGTGGTCAATTTATTTCTTTTTACCACCATTCGACTCTTCATCATCGTCTTCCGCTAGCCGCGTGACCGTTCGAGCTCTCCTGCAAAAACCCTAGCCAGAGCCCTCCCTTCCTCCACCTACTCCCCCATCACAAATGGCCTCCAGTAGCTCCATCCCTTCAACGGTGGTGACTCATGGGGCTACTTCAGAGCCATCGCAGGGAGTGACCGCCCAGCTGGAGGGGGTGGTCGTCCCTGTCAACGCCGTCGTGGAAACAACCGGTGATGACCAAGAACAAGCGGTGGTACGTCGTAAACGTATATATAATTTTTTATGTTGCATGCTTGTTTAGTATCTACTTTCTTATGTTTTGTTCATACTGAAGTATTTTTATACATTTTATGGAACTAACATATTAACAAGATGCCACAGTGCTAGTTGCCTGTTTTCTGCTGTTTTTGGTTTCAGGAAAGCTAGTAAGGAAATATTCTCGGAATTGGACCGGACAAAAGCCAAAGTCAATATTTTACCCGAAGCAACACGGAGTCCGGAGGGCAGCCGAAGGGGGGCCACGAGGAGGCCACATGCTAGGGTGGTGCGGCCAGCCCTAGGTGCGCCGCCACCTGGTGTGGGACCCTCGAGCCTCCACCATCCTTGCCCTTCCGCCTATAAAAGCCTCCCAGGACGAAAACCCTAAGGACCCGATCAAAATTCCATGAAAGAGTCTGTAGCCGCCATCATCTCCATCCCTAGATCAGGAGGGATCTGAAGCTCTTCCCGACACCTTGCCAGAGGGGAGAGATCACCCTGGAGGCCTTCTTCATCACCATGACTGCCTCTGATGTGATGCGTGAGTAGTTCATCCCTGGACTATAGGTCGATGTAGTAGCTAGATGGTTGGTTCTCCTCCTTTGTGCTATCATGTTTAGATCTTGTGAGCTCCATTCAGGATCAAGATCATCTATTTGTAATCTTACATGTTGTGTTTGTAGGGATCCGATGGATATTGAGATGCTATTTCAGATTGATTATTGATTATGTCATGTCTATGTTATTTGTGATCTTGAATGCTTTCCGTTGTTAGTAGCTATCTTGGCCAAGTAGATGCTAGCAACTCCAAGAGGGAGTATTTATGCTCGATAGTGGGTTCATGCCTCTAGTAATCTGGGGAGGTGACAGGAATCTCTAAGGTACTAGATGTGTTGTTGCTCATGATACCTTCCTCTTGGGGTTCCCAGCAAGCTCGATATATTTTGAGCCATCAAGCGACGCCTTAAGCTGCAGAAGAAGAAAGCGCTTCCCACAAGGGGATGTGGAGGGGCTCTGACCTCTCCACGGAAGATGTGTAGGAGCTGGTCACCGAGGGGTATCTCCCCATGGAGAAGGAGCTGATCTGGCGGGCGGCGCCGGCCGCCGAGGTGGTCCCTTCTCCAGAAGCTGCAGAGAAGGTGTACCTCAAGGCTTAGCTGATGCAAGGCGTAAGCCTGCCTGTCTCTGACTCTTCTTGGATGTCCTCAGGCACTCCCGGGTACTCCCCCACAATCTCTCTCCCAACAACATCTTAGTCCTTAGCAGCTTCATATCCTTGTGCAAAGGATTCCTAGGCATAAAACCTAGGTGAGATCTGTTGGTGTATTTCTTTACCATCAAGAGAGAGTCCGTGGAGTCCAAGGACGAATTGCGGATATGTGGAACCATTAGATTTAAGATCCGACCTAGACGGTGCTTCCCCGACATCGTAGGGGATGAGTCATGCAAGAATTGGCAGCGCACATATTTCTACGGCCCAGATGTCCCTCTACTTGACCGTCTTGAGACTTATCCTGACTTCATCGATGGAGCTGCCTCCGAGGTTCCCGCATGGCTGACCCCAGCCTCCCTTCCCTCCGATGACGAGGCCAATCGCGTCGTAAGGAGGATTGAATGGCTCGTACAAGGAGGTCTGACGGGCTTGGATCTTTCCATGTGCTGGTTCGTTAGGCGGATCCAGCCTCTGCAGCACCGCGTCGAGTTGGTGTGTAAATATAGTCAAGACAAGAGGGATCCCATGCGAATTTCGCGGGATAACTTCTCTACTGACTCCATCAAACTCCGGCTTAAAGACATCGCCAGGATGAAAGACAGGAAGCGGGGCTTCAAGATCACCTACGTCATGTTTGATTGCGGCAAGTGCCTAGAGGTAGCTTTTTTCCTTTGTTACTTGTTATATACTCTAAGGTTTTTCCGACTTGAAGTTGTCCATCTAACATTCCTCTACCACTACTACAGAAAATGCTATAGGAGACATGCTCATTTGAGGCGCATTTATACTATATGCACCTCTGATAAAATAGGTGAGGCTCACTGCACTGACATGCGCCTCTACTATTAAAATAGATGAGGCACATATCTGTAGGATGCGCCTCCTATAGTCTCTATACGGACGAAATCCGGCACCCCCATATTATGCGAGGCGCATTCTCATAATATGCGCCTCCAACTTGTTAGATAGGCGAGGCGCATATGTGGAGAATGTGCCTCGCATATGTTGGGTGGGCCTGGGAGGAGATCGGTGGTCCAATATGCGAGGCGCATATCATCACATGCGCCTCCTATAATTGCTAATAGGCGAGGCGCATTCAACAGAGTGCGCCCCAAGTAACCCCTACGGGCCTGGGTGGCTGCATAACCGAGGTGCATGTTAGCATATGCGCCTCAGATAGTTTATATTATAGGAGGCGCATTTTGTGCAATATGCACCTCACATAACCTGGCTTTGTTTTTTCTACACCTTTTGGCACATGCACCCCACTCACTTGTCTCACTTCTTCCTCCTCCACCAAAAGACAGATTTGGTCGCCCCCTCCTCCTCCCCACCTCATTTCCAACATTGATTCACCATAGAAGCTTTCTCAATCTCCATTGGTTGACACTCATATGTAAGTGAAGTCTCTTGCTCCTCTAGATCTACAACATGTCGCTTTACTTCTCCTCTGGCTCTCTTGCGCAAGTCGTCGTTGGGGGAAGGTTGCTTGCATGCTCATACGCGTTGTCGGAGACACCGCGACTATATGATTGTGTTGTGGTGCATGCTTCTTTTTGTGCAGGGATTTCATTTGAGATGCCTATGTTTCACCAGAATGTCGATTCATTTCTTTTCCGGTGAATTTCTGGCACTCGTGGATGTCCTCTTTTTAGGGGAGGTCATGCCGAATTTTTCTCGCAATCCAGACGTCCAATATGCTCTAATTATTCTCTTGCTCTTTGTACCACGCGTAGGCAACCATGGTCCGACCACTGATCCGCAAAGACCTCGTGGATAGGTGGATGAGATGCGCGAGGGCCGATATGTCACGCGCAAACAAGACGGAGATAAGATGTCCGTGTCGCGACTACAAGTTGATGTATCTGATAAGGTACGATTCCGGAAGGGTTATTTATTCATTTGCCACTTGAGGCTTCTATGTACTCAGTTTTGCCACTAGAGCCAAATCGTCCTCAGGTTTACCACTGCCTCAGGCGCATCTGCTCTAGCGAGGCCAAACGGCCAGTTTTGGCCCGATTCCTTCTCGTGTCATTAGCGGTCGGGTGGGTCCAGATCTTACAGGTGGGACCGCACAATGGTGCTCCCGCCCCTTTTCTTGCCCCTTGATCTTACAGGTGGGACCACGAGCACCATCGGCCCCTATTATCGCTCTCGAACAACCCCTGTTGCCGCCACCACCAGGGCCGCCACCTACGCCGCCACAGCCGTCCGGCGTGTCCACCTGCTCCACCGCCTGTTCCTCTAACGCCACCTGCTCCACCTCCACTTGCTCCGCCGCCACCTGCTCCACAGCTGCCGTCTTGAGACGCTATCGATAGGGCGCTTGTTTCCGCCAGTGTGACTGCCACCTGCTCGACGAAATGGCGAGTGGCAGCGATCACCTTGATGAGGCAGGGGTCGGGCCGGAGACCCTCCGCATCCACGACTGGGTTCCCGAGGGGTAAGTATTGTTACCATTGAGCTTTTTTGTTCATTGCAATAGTCGATTCCACATGGTTTAATTAGTTTTTGGTTGATTTTGGTATTGGTGTGCTAATTGTCTCTCCATTTTTTGTGGGTTAGGATGGAGTTGTGGTTTTATTTCTTGGTGAACATTAGAAGGGACCGGTACATCGTGGATGCAGATGATAAAAAGAAATTACAAGGAGGGTTCGATTATCCATTGCCAATGGATTGTAATTGGAGTTTTAGATAGTTTGGGGAGGTAATTTGCAGTCCATATCCTTGGGGTTTGCATGATGAAGTGGAATTCAGATACTATGCTGGAGGAACTGAATGGGTGAAAGTTAGCAATGATGCAGAGCTTGCTACCATGTTTGCTAAGCATAAGGAGAAAGGGAAATTTCATGTGAGGCTACAAAATGATGTGGTTGTGCGAGCACTTGGACCTTCTCGGGCAGAATCATGTCGTCATAATGGCAGCTCTAGGTAGAATAGTTCAGTTAGAGGACCTTCAGTTAGTGCACAACGATGTGGTGGCTCGACAAGCGTGGGCACCAGCATTAGGGTTCCCCGAGAAGTGGAGCTTTACTACGTAGATGATGAAGAGAGGATATATTCTGATGTTGTTCAGAATTTACGACGGGCATGTCATGCCGAAAACCAAGATGAGGCTGACAATGATGCTTCTGTAATTGATGACGAGGAGGGTGAGCAGGAAGACCTTCCACTTGTTCAATGGGACCCTGAGAACCCTCAGATGGAAGAAGGTTCCATTTTTTCATCCATGAGTGAGTGTAGAAATGCACTTGTGACGTACTGCATCAAAGCAGAACGTACATTCGTAGTTGACCATAGCGACACTACTCGTTATAGAATGCACTGTCCGACTGATGATTGTCCATGGAGGATGCACGCATCTATAATGCGAAATATCACGAATATTTAGGTCAAAGTGAACCCTTTTAGGCACACATGCCTAGAATCAACCCTTAGAAAGGAAACAATCAGTAGAGCCAAGCCAAGATGGGTGGCTGATGAAGTAAAGCGGTGAGTGAAAAAAAATCATCAGGTGGTTACAAAGGAGTTGCGGAAGAACCGCAAAGAAAAGTTCAAGATAGAGATACCATACATGAGGGTGTTCAATGGTAAACAACATGATATGGAATCTATTTATGGTAATTGGCAGGAAAGTTTTAAAATGTTGTATTCATTCAAAGGTGAAGTGGAGAGGACCAATCCAGGTAGTATTGTAGATATTGACCACCACTCCGTGGAGTACACGTTGAGGGGAGTGACAATGACCAAGGAATGCTTCAGGAGGGTTTTTGTCTGCTTTGAGGCTTGTCGCTGGGATTTTTTGGAAGGCTGTAGGCCTTATTTAGCTATTGATGAAACTTTCCTCACGGGGAGGTTTAAAGGACAGTTAGTAGCAGCTTGTCCAGTTAATGGAAACGATTTTGTATTTCCAGTTGCGTATGGTGTGCTAGAGACAGAGTCTGAGGAGAGCTAGACTTGGTTTTTGCAGAATCTGCGCCAGGCTATTGCACATCCCAATGGGTTGGTAATTCATACAGATGCCTGCAAGGGTTTAGAAGTGGCTGTGGACAATGTGTTCCCTAGAGTAGAGCATAGGGAATGCATGCGTCACCTTGCTGCAAATTTTGGGAAGAAATTCAAAGGAAAGGTGTATGCCGACAATTTGTGGCCAGCATCTTTGACTTGTAGTGTGAAGAAGCACAACTACCACATGAGGCAGCTATACAAGAATGACAAATTGAAGGAATACTTGGAAACACATCACTCCAAGTTATGGGCTAGAAGCCAATTCAGTGAACTGAGCAAAGTTGACTATGTGCACAATAATCTTGCAGAGTATTTCAATGCAATGATCCGGAAACTAAAGGGTCTTTATTTGGTGGATTTTCTTGACAAGATAAGTATAGAATACATTAAGAAGTTTCATGTTCGTGCAGGAATAGCCGCGGCAAAATTCATGGGCCACATTATCATCCCTTCCGTGATGAATGAATTGAAGCAAAAAACAAGAGGCTTGGAAATGGACATAACTCTTTGCTCAGCCACCACAGCAGAGGTGTCATTTTTGGATAAAGAGAAGAAGGAATGGAGATATCCAGTGGATTTAGAAGCTAGAACTTGCATTTGTAGGCAATGGCAAATAACTTGGTTGCCATGCATTCATGCCTTGTTTTTCATCACAACTCTCTCTAGTCAAGGAGGGAACATACAACAGTATGTGCATGAATACTACTCTATTGCAAGGTTCAAGGCTACATATGCACATGACTTACCTGCTCTGGAGGGAAAAAACAATGGGACATAGTGGACCCTGGTTTCAAACTTTGTGCTCCAGTTTTGAAGAGAGCAGCAGGTAGACCGAGGAAGAGTCGAATAAGACCTCACATCGAAGGAGATGGACCCAGAGCAAGGAAGCATAAGTGCACAAGGTGTGGTGGGTCTGGTCATTTCACAAAGTATTGTGATAACACAGTAGATCCAGCGTTCGAAGAGTGTTTCAATGATGAAAATGATGTTTAGCAGCCGGTTGTAGACAATGATCAAAATGAGGCTCCAAATTATGATCAAAATGAGGCTTCATATGATTATCAAACTGATGATCAAAATGATGATCAAATTGAGGCTCCAAATGATGATCCAATTGAGGCTCCAAATGATGATCAAATTGATGAGCAAAATAATGCTCCAACTGAGGCTCCAAATGATGATCAAATTGAGGCTCCAAATAATTATCAAACTCATGAGCAAAATAATGCTCCAACTAAGGCTCCAAATGATGGTGACCAACCTTCTATTGTTGTGAGTCCTGCTTGGTATGTCAATCTTGCCAATACTATTTTACATTTATCACTTGACATGATCTCACAACCCTTTATGTTTGGGTTGTATAGCTCTATGGTAGGTTCGAACAAAGTGGTCGCAGTGAGCTCTGAGGTACTTGAGGTGCCTCCAACAAAGAGGTGAAGAGTAGAAGATAAGAGCACAAGGAGCGCAAGGAGGAAAGTGGTGGAAATAAGCACAATGATCACAAGGAGCAAAGTGGTGGCAACAAACACAAGGAGCAAAGTGGTGGCAAGAACCAAGTATAATGTTTGAAACATTATGAATGTTGTTGTATTTGTGTTGAATAATGTTGGACCTATGTTATTTGGATGTTGCAATGCTTATTTGGACCAATGTTGTTGTATTTGAGTTTCCAAGTATGTAGACTTTGTTTATATGACATAAGAAGACTATTTGGTCAAACCTAACTTTGTTTATATAAAGCTTTGGTTTGGATTTTGAAAAATTTCATGATCCAAACCTAAACCCCTTCTCTGAACCCTTAACGTCGTACAATAGAGTTCGAGGTATCGCATATTGTACATGAACCTTCTGTTTGAAATTATGTAGACCTTGTTTATCGATTTGAATCCTTAGTATATGACATAAGAAGAATATGTGCGCAGGTTTTTCATTTTTTTGATTTTTTGTTGAATTTTCTATGCTAATTTGACTGTTTGGTCAAACCTAACTTTGACCAACGTTTAAACAAGCTTTTCAAAAGAAAATGAAAAACTGAGCCTGGATCCTTCTTAGTCACTCCAAAATGAAGGTTTGGTGTGGTTTTTGAAACTTTTCAAGATCCAAACCTAAACCCCTTCTCTGAACCCTTGATTTCGTACAATAGAATTCAAGATATCGCATATTGTACATGAACCTTTTGTCGGAAACAATGTAGACCTTGTTAATCGACTTGGATCCTTAGTATATGACATAAGAAGACTATGTGCGCGGGTTTTTTATTTTTTTTATTTTTTTGAATTTTTTATGCTCATTTGACTATTTGGTCAAACCTTACTTTAACCAACATTTAAACAAGTTTTTCAAAAGAAAATGAAAAACTAAGCCTAGATCCTTCTTAGTCACTCTAAAATGAAGCTTTGGTGTGGTTTTTGAACCCTTTCATGATCCAAACCTAAACTCGTTCTCGAAACCCTTGACTTCGTACAACAGAGTTCGAGATATCGCATATTGTACATGAACATTCTGTTTGAAACTATGTGGACCTTGTTTATCGATTTGAATCCTTAATATATGACATAAGAAGACTATGTGCGCGGGTTTTTCATTTTTTCTGATTTTTTTTTCAATTTTTAATGCTCATTTGACTATTTGGTCAAACCTTACTTTGACCAACATTTAAACAAGTTTTTCAAAAGAAAATGAAAAACTAAGCCTGGATCCTTCTTAGTCACTCCAAAATGAAGCTTTGGTGTGGTTTTTGAAACTTTTCATGATCCAAACCAAAACCCCTTCTCTGAACCCTTGACTTCGTACAATAGAATTTGAGATATCGCATATTGTACGTGAACCTTTTGTTTGAAACTGTGTAGACATTGCTTATCGACTTGAATCCTTAGTATATGACATAAGAAGACTATGTGCGCGGATTTTTTATTTTTTTTATTTTTTTGAATTTTTTATGCTGATTTGACTATTTGGTCAAACCTTACTTTAACCAACATTTAAACAAGTTGCTCAAAAGAAAATGAAAAACTAAGCATGGATCCTTCTTAGTCACTCCAAAATGAAGCATTGGTGTGGTTTTTGAAACCTTTCATGATCCAAACCTAAACCCGTTCTTTAAACCCTTGACTTCGTACAACAGAGTTCGAGATATCACATATTGTACATGAACCTTCTGTTTGAAACTATGTAGACCTTGTTAATCGACTTGAATCCTTAGTATATGACATAACAAGACAAAGTGCGCGGGTTTTTGATTTTTTTGATTTTTTTTGAATTTTATATGCTCATTTGACTATTTGGTCAAACCTAAATTTGACCAACATTTAAACAAGTTTTCAAAAGAAAATGAAAAACTAAGCCTGGACCCTTCTTAGTCACTCCAAAATGAAGGTTTGGTGTGGTTTTTGTAACTTTTCATGATACAAACCTAAACCCGTTCTCTAAACCCTTGACTTTGTACAACACAGTTCGAGATATCACATATTGTATATGATCCTTCTGTTTGAAACTATGTAGACCTTGTTAATCGACTTGAATCCTTAGTATATGACATAAGAAGACTATGTGCGCAGATTTTTCATTTTTTTGATTTTTTTTTTGATTTTTTTATGCTCATTTGACTATTTGGTCAAACCTAACTTTAACCATATTGTACAATAGAATTCGAGATATCGCATATTGTACATGAACCTTTTGTTTGAAACTGTGTAGACCTTGTTTATCGACTTGAATCCTTAGTATATGAAATCAGAAGACTATGCGCGCGAGTTGTTTATTTTTTTGATTTTTTTGAATTTTTTATGATCATTTGACTATTTGGTCAAACCTTACTTTAACCAACATTTAAACAAGTTTTTCAAAAGAAAATGAAAAACTAAGCCTGGATCCTTCTTAGTCACTCCAAAATGAAGCTTTGGTGTGGTTTTTGAAACCTTTCATGATCCAAACCTAAACCCGTTCTCTAAACCCTTGACTTCCTACAACAGAGTTCGAGATATCGCATATTGTACATGAACCTTCTGTTTGAAACTATGTAGACCTTGTTAATCGACTTGAATACTTAGTATATGACATAAGAATACTATGTGCGCAGATTTTTCATTTTTTTGATTTTTTTTTGAATTTTTTATGCTCATTTGACTATTTGGTCAAACCTAACTTTAACCAACATTTGAACAAGTTTTTCAAAAGAAAATGAAGAACTAATCCTGGATCCTTCTTAGTCACTCCAAAATGAAGTTTTCATGTGGTTTTTGAAACTTTTCATGATACAAACCTAAACCCGTTCTCTAAACCCTTGACTTCGTACAACATAGTTCGAGATATCGCATATTGTATATGAACCTTCTGTTTAAAACTATGTAGAGCTTGGTAATCGACTTGAATCCTTAGTATATGACATAAGAAGATTATGTGCGCAGATTTTTCATTTTTTTGATTTTTTTTGAATTTTTTATGCTCATTTGACTATTTGGTCAAACCTAACTTTAACCAACATTTGAACAAGTTTTTCAAAAGAAAATGAAAAACTGAGCCTGGATCCTTCTTAGTCACTCCAAAATGAAGGTTTGGTGTGGTTTTTGAAACTTTTCAAGATCCAAACCTAAACCCCTTCTCTAAACCCTTGATTTCGTACAACAGAGTTCGAGATATCGCATATTGTACATGAACCTTCTTTTTGAAACAATGTAGACCTTGTTTATCGATTTGAATCCTTAGTATATGACATAAGAAGACTCTATGCGTAGGTTTTTCATTTTTTTGATTTTTTTGATTGTTTTTTAATTTTTTATACTCATTTGACTATTTGGTCAAACCTAACTTTGACAACCATTTAAACAAGTTTTTCAAAAGAAAATGAAAAACTAAGCTTGGATCCTTCATAGTCACTCCAAAATGAAGCTTTGGTGTGGTTTTTGAAACCTTTCATGCTCCAAACCTAAACCCGTTCTCTAAACCCTTGACTTCGTACAACAGAGTTCGAGATATCACATATTGTACATGAATATTCTGTTTGAAACTATGTAGACCTTGTTTATCCATTTGAATCCTTAGTATATGACATAAGAAGACTATGTGCGCAGGTTTTTCATTTTTTCTGATTTTTTTTTTGAATTTTTAATGCTCATTTGACTATTTGGTCAAACCTAACTTTGACCAACATTTAAACAAGTTTTTCAAAAGAAAATGAAAAACTAAGCCTGGATCATTCTTAGTCACTCGAAAATGAAGCTTTGGTGTGGTTTTTGAAACTTTTCATGATCCAAACCTAAACCCCTTCTCTGAACCCTTGACTTCGTACAATAGAATTCGAGATATCGCATATTGTACATGAACCTTTTGTTTGAAACTGTGTAGACCTTGTTTATCGACTTGAATCCTTAGTATATGAAATCAGAAGACTATGTGCGCGGGTTTTTTATTTTTTTTGATTTTTTTGATTTTTTATGCTCATTTGACTATTTGGTCAAACCTTACTTTAACCAACATTTAAACAAGTTTTTCAAAAGAAAATGAAAAACTAAGCCTGGATCCTTCTTAGTCACTCCAAAATGAAGCTTTGGTGTGGTTTTTGAAACCTTCCATGATCCAAACCTAAACCCGTTCTTTAAACCCTTGACTTCGTACAACAGAGTTCGAGATATCGCATATTGTCCATGAACCTTCTGTTTGAAACTATGTAGACCTTGTTAATCAACTTGAATCCTTAGTATATGAAATCAGAAGACTATGCGCGCGAGTTGTTTATTTTTTTGATTTTTTTGAATTTTTTATGATCATTTGACTATTTGGTCAAACCTTACTTTAACCAACATTTAAACAAGTTTTTCAAAAGAAAATGAAAAACTAAGCCTGGATCCTTCTTAGTCACTCCAAAATGAAGCTTTGGTGTGGTTTTTGAAACCTTTCATGATCCAAACCTAAACCCGTTCTCTAAACCCTTGACTTCCTACAACAGAGTTCGAGATATCGCATATTGTACATGAACCTTCTGTTTGAAACTATGTAGACCTTGTTAATCGACTTGAATACTTAGTATATGACATAAGAATACTATGTGCGCAGATTTTTCATGTTTTTGATTTTTTTGATTTTTTTATGCTCATTTGACTATTTGGTCAAACCTAACTTTAACCAACATTTGAACAAGTTTTTCAAAAGAAAATGAAAAACTGAGCCTGGATCCTTCTTAGTCACTCCAAAATGAAGGTTTGGTGTGGTTTTTGAAACTTTTCAAGATCCAAACCTAAACCCCTTCTCTGAACCCTTGATTTCGTACAATAGAATTCAAGATATCGCATATTGTACATGAACCTTTTGTCGGAAACAATGTAGACCTTGTTAATCGACTTGGATCCTTAGTATATGACATAAGAAGACTATGTGCGCGGGTTTTTTATTTTTTTTATTTTTTTGAATTTTTTATGCTCATTTGACTATTTGGTCAAACCTTACTTTAACCAACATTTAAACAAGTTTTTCAAAAGAAAATGAAAAACTAAGCCTAGATCCCTCTTAGTCACTCTAAAATGAAGCTTTGGTGTGGTTTTTGAACCCTTTCATGATCCAAACCTAAACTCGTTCTCGAAACCCTTGACTTCGTACAACAGAGTCGAGATATCGCATATTGTACATGAACATTCTATTTGAAACTATGTGGACCTTATTTATCGATTTGAATCCTTAATATATGACATAAGAAGACTATGTGCGCGGGTTTTTCATTTTTTCTGATTTTTTTTTCAATTTTTAATGCTCATTTGACTATTTGGTCAAACCTTACTTTGACCAACATTTAAACAAGTTTTTCAAAAGAAAATGAAAAACTAAGCCTGGATCCTTCTTAGTCACTCCAAAATGAAGCTTTGGTGTGGTTTTTGAAACTTTTCATGATCCAAACCAAAACCCCTTCTTTGAACCCTTGACTTCGTACAATAGAATTTGAGATATCGCATATTGTACGTGAACCTTTTGTTTGAAACTGTGTAGACATTGCTTATCGACTTGAATCCTTAGTATATGACATAAGAAGACTATGTGCGCGGATTTTTTATTTTTTTTATTTTTTTGAATTTTTTATGCTGATTTGACTATTTGGTCAAACCTTACTTTAACCAACATTTAAACAAGTTGCTCAAAAGAAAATGAAAAACTAAGCATGGATCCTTCTTAGTCACTCCAAAATGAAGCATTGGTGTGGTTTTTGAAACCTTTCATGATCCAAACCTAAACCCGTTCTCTAAACCCTTGACTTCGTACAATAGAGTTCGAGATATCACATATTGTACATGAACCTTCTGTTTGAAACTATGTAGATCTTGTTAATCGACTTGAATCCTTAGTATATGACATAACAAGACAAAGTGCGCGGGTTTTTTCATTTTTTTGATTTTTTTTGAATTTTATATGCTCATTTGACTATTTGGTCAAACCTAAATTTGACCAACATTTAAACAAGTTTTCAAAAGAAAATGAAAAACTAAGCCTGGACCCTTCTTAGTCACTCCAAAATGAAGGTTTGGTGTGGTTTTTGTAACTTTTCATGATACAAACCTAAACCCGTTCTCTAAACCCTTGACTTTGTACAACACAGTTCGAGATATCACATATTGTATATGATCCTTCTGTTTGAAACTATGTAGACCTTGTTAATCGACTTGAATCCTTAGTATATGACATAAGAAGACTATGTGCGCAGATTTTTCATTTTTTTGATTTTTTTTTTGATTTTTTTATGCTCATTTGACTATTTGGTCAAACCTAACTTTAACCATATTGTACAATAGAATTCGAGATATCGCATATTGTACATGAACCTTTTGTTTGAAACTGTGTAGACCTTGTTTATCGACTTGAATCCTTAGTATATGAAATCAGAAGACTATGCGCGCGAGTTGTTTATTTTTTTGATTTTTTTGAATTTTTTATGATCATTTGACTATTTGGTCAAACCTTACTTTAACCAACATTTAAACAAGTTTTTCAAAAGAAAATGAAAAACTAAGCCTGGATCCTTCTTAGTCACTCCAAAATGAAGCTTTGGTGTGGTTTTTGAAACCTTTCATGATCCAAACCTAAACCCGTTCTCTAAACCCTTGACTTCCTACAACAGAGTTCGAGATATCGCATATTGTACATGAACCTTCTGTTTGAAACTATGTAGACCTTGTTAATCGACTTGAATACTTAGTATATGACATAAGAATACTATGTGCGCAGATTTTTCATTTTTTTGATTTTTTTTTGAATTTTTTATGCTCATTTGACTATTTGGTCAAACCTAACTTTAACCAACATTTGAACAAGTTTTTCAAAAGAAAATGAAGAACTAATCCTGGATCCTTCTTAGTCACTCCAAAATGAAGTTTTCGTGTGGTTTTTGAAACTTTTCATGATACAAACCTAAACCCGTTCTCTAAACCCTTGACTTCGTACAACATAGTTCGAGATATCGCATATTGTATATGAACCTTCTGTTTAAAACTATGTAGAGCTTGGTAATCGACTTGAATCCTTAGTATATGACATAAGAAGATTATGTGCGCAGATTTTTCATTTTTTTGATTTTTTTTGAATTTTTTATGCTCATTTAACTATTTGGTCAAACCTAACTTTAACCAACATTTGAACAAGTTTTTCAAAAGAAAATGAAAAACTGAACCTGGATCCTTCTTAGTCACTCCAAAATGAAGGTTTGGTGTGGTTTTTGAAACTTTTCAAGATCCAAACCTAAACCCCTTCTCTAAACCCTTGATTTCGTACAACAGAGTTCGAGATATCGCATATTGTACATGAACCTTCTTTTTGAAACAATGTAGACCTTGTTTATCGATTTGAATCCTTAGTATATGACATAAGAAGACTCTATGCGTAGGTTTTTCATTTTTTTGATTTTTTTGATTGTTTTTTAATTTTTTATACTCATTTGACTATTTGGTCAAACCTAACTTTGACAACCATTTAAACAAGTTTTTCAAAAGAAAATGAAAAACTAAGCTTGGATCCTTCATAGTCACTCCAAAATGAAGCTTTGGTGTGGTTTTTGAAACCTTTCATGCTCCAAACGTAAACCCGTTCTCTAAACCCTTGACTTCGTACAACAGAGTTCGAGATATCGCATATTGTACATGAATATTCTGTTTGAAACTATGTAGACCTTGTTTATCCATTTGAATCCTTAGTATATGACATAAGAAGACTATGTGCGCGGGTTTTTCATTTTTTCTGATTTTTTTTTGAATTTTTAATGCTCATTTGACTATTTGGTCAAACCTAACTTTGACCAACATTTAAACAAGTTTTTCAAAAGAAAATGAAAAACTAAGCCTGGATCATTCTTAGTCACTCGAAAATGAAGCTTTGGTGTGGTTTTTGAAACTTTTCATGATCCAAACCTAAACCCCTTCTCTGAATCCTTGACTTCGTACAATAGAATTCGAGATATCGCATATTGTACATGAACCTTTTGTTTGAAACTGTGTAGACCTTGTTTATCGACTTGAATCCTTAGTATATGAAATCAGAAGACTATGTGCGCGGGTTTTTTATTTTTTTTTATTTTTTTGATTTTTTTATGCTCATTTGACTATTTGGTCAAACCTTACTTTAACCAACATTTAAACAAGTTTTTTAAAAGAAAATGAAAAACTAAGCCTGGATCCTTCTTAGTCACTCCAAAATGAAGCTTTGGTGTGGTTTTTGAAACCTTCCATGATCCAAACCTAAACCCGTTCTCTAAACCCTTGACTTCGTACAACAGAGTTCGAGATATCGCATATTGTCCATGAACCTTCTGTTTGAAACTATGTAGACCTTGTTAATCAACTTGAATCCTTAGTATATGACATAAGAATACTATGTGCGCAGATTTTTCATTTTTTTGAATTTTTTATGCTTATTTGACTATTTGGTCAAACCTAACTTTAACCAACATTTGAACAAGTTTTTCAAAAGAAAATGAAGAACTAATCCTGGATCCTTCTTAGTCACTCCAAAATGAAGTTTTCGTGTGGTTTTTGAAACTTTTCATGATACAAACCTAAACCCGTTCTCTAAACCCTTGACTTCGTACAACATAGTTGGAGATATCGCATATTGTATATGAACCTTCTGTTTAAAACTATGTAGAGCTTGGTAATCGACTTGAATCCTTAGTATATGACATAAGAAGATTATGTGCGCAGATTTTTCATTTTTTTGATTTTTTTTGAATTTTTTTTGCTCATTTGACTATTTGGTCAAACCTTACTATAACGAACATTTAAAAAAGTTTTTCAAAAGAAAATGAAAAACTAAGCCTGGATCCTTCTTAGTCACTCCAAAATGAAGCTTTGGTGTGGTTTTTGAAACCTTTCATGATCCAAACCTAAACCCGTTCTCTAAACCCTTGACTTCGTACAACGGAGTTCGAGATATCGCATATTGTACATGAACATTCTGTTTGAAACTATGTAGACCTTGTTTATCGATTTGAATCCTTAGTATATGACATACGAAGCCAATGTGCGCGGGTTTTTCATTTTTTCTGATTTTTTTTTGAATTTTTAATGCTCATTTGACTATTTGGTCAAACCTAACTTTGACCAACATGTAAACAAGTTTTTCAAAAGAAAATGAAAAACTAAGCCTGGATCCTTCTTAGTCACTCCAAAATGAAGCTTCGGTATGGTTTTTGAAACTTTTCATGATCCAAACCTAAACCCCTTCTCTAAACCCTTGATTTCGTACAACAAACTTCGAGATACCGCATATTGTACATGAACCTTTTTTCCGAAATTATGTAGACCTTGTTTATCGATTTGAATCCTTAGTATATTACATAAGAAGACTATGTGTGCGGGTTTTTCATATATTTTGATTTTTTTTTGATTTTTTAATGCTCATTTGACTATTTGGTCAAACCTAACTTTGACCAACATTTAAACAAGTTTTTCCAAACAAAATGAAAAACTAAGCCTGGATCCTTCTTAGTCACTCCAAAATGAAGCTTTGGTGTGGTTTTTGAAACTTTTCATGATCCAAACCTAAACCCCTTCTCTGAACCCTTGATTTCGTACAATAGAATTCAAGATATCGCATATTGTACATGAACCTTTTGTCGGAAACAATGTAGACCTTGTTAATCGACTTGGATCCTTAGTATATGACATAAGAAGACTATGTGCGCGGGTTTTTTATTTTTTTTATTTTTTTGAATTTTTTATGCTCATTTGACTATTTGGTCAAACCTTACTTTAACCAACATTTAAACAAGTTTTTCAAAAGAAAATGAAAAACTAAGCCTAGATCCTTCTTAGTCACTCTAAAATGAAGCTTTGGTGTGGTTTTTGAACCCTTTCATGATCCAAACCTAAACTCGTTCTCGAAACCCTTGACTTCGTACAACAGAGTTCGAGATATCGCATATTGTACATGAACATTCTTTTTGAAACTATGTGGACCTTGTTTATCGATTTGAATCCTTAATATATGACATAAGAAGACTATGTGCGCGGGTTTTTCATTTTTTCTGATTTTTTTTTCAATTTTTAATGCTCATTTGACTATTTGGTCAAACCTTACTTTGACCAACATTTAAACAAGTTTTTCAAAAGAAAATGAAAAACTAAGCCTGGATCCTTCTTAGTCACTCCAAAATGAAGCTTTGGTGTGGTTTTGAAACTTTTCATGATCCAAACCAAAACCCCTTCTCTGAACCCTTGACTTCGTACAATAGAATTTGAGATATCGCATATTGTACGTGAACCTTTTGTTTGAAACTGTGTAGACATTGCTTATCGACTTGAATCCTTAGTATATGACATAAGAAGACTATGTGCGCGGATTTTTTATTTTTTTTATTTTTTTGAATTTTTTATGCTGATTTGACTATTTGGTCAAACCTTACTTTAACCAACATTTAAACAAGTTGCTCAAAAGAAAATGAAAAACTAAGCATGGATCCTTCTTAGTCACTCCAAAATGAAGCATTGGTGTGGTTTTTGAAACCTTTCATGATCCAAACCTAAACCCGTTCTCTAAACCCTTGACTTCGTACAACAGAGTTCGAGATATCACATATTGTACATGAACCTTCTGTTTGAAACTATGTAGACCTTGTTAATCGACTTGAATCCTTAGTATATGACATAACAAGACAAAGTGCGCGGGTTTTTAATTTTTTTGATTTTTTTTGAATTTTATATGCTCATTTGACTATTTGGTCAAACCTAAATTTGACCAACATTTAAACAAGTTTTCAAAAGAAAATGAAAAACTAAGCCTGGACCCTTCTTAGTCACTCCAAAATGAAGGTTTGGTGTGGTTTTTGTAACTTTTAATGATCCAAACCTAAACCCGTTCTCTAAACCCTTGACTTCGTACAATATAGTTCGAGATATCGCATATTGTATATGAACCTTCTGTTTGAAACTATGTAGACCTTGTTAATCGACTTGAATCCTTAGTATATGACATAAGAAGACTATGTGCGCAGATTTTTCATTTTTTTGATTTTTTTTTTGATTTTTTTATACTCATTTGACTATTTGGTCAAACCTAACTTTAACCATATTGTCCAATAGAATTCGAGATATCGCATATTGTACATGAACCTTTTGTTTGAAACTGTCTAGACCTTGTTTATCGACTTGAATCCTTAGTATATGAAATCAGAAGACTATGCGCGCGAGTTGTTTATTTTTTTGATTTTTTTGAATTTTTTATGATCATTTGACTATTTGGTCAAACCTTACTTTAACCAACATTTAAACAAGTTTTTCAAAAGAAAATGAAAAACTAAGCCTCGATCCTTCTTAGTCACTCCAAAATGAAGCTTTGGTGTGGTTTTTGAAACCTTTCATGATCCAAACCTAAACCCGTTCTCTAAACCCTTGACTTCCTACAACAGAGTTCGAGATATCGCATATTGTACATGAACCTTCTGTTTGAAACTATGTAGACCTTGTTAATCGACTTGAATACTTAGTATATGACATAAGAATACTATGTGCGCAGATTTTTCATTTTTTTGATTTTTTTTTGAATTTTTTATGCTCATTTGACTATTTGGTCAAACCTAACTTTAACCAACATTTGAACAAGTTTTTCAAAAGAAAATGAAGAACTAATCCTGGATCCT
Source organism: Avena eriantha (assembly GCA_910589775.1). Classification (NCBI taxonomy): domain Eukaryota; kingdom Viridiplantae; phylum Streptophyta; class Magnoliopsida; order Poales; family Poaceae; genus Avena; species Avena eriantha. Next base: position 28,858 of record CAJUXJ010000221.1, read on the forward strand.
TCTTAGTCACTCCAAAATGAAGTTTTCGTGTGGTTTTTGAAACTTTTCATGATACAAACCTAAACCCGTTCTCTAAACCCTTGACTTCGTACAACATAGTTCGAGATATCGCATATTGTATATGAACCTTCTGTTTAAAACTATGTAGAGCTTGGTAATCGACTTGAATCCTTAGTATATGACATAAGAAGATTATGTGCGCAGATTTTTCATTTTTTTTGATTTTTTTTGATTTTTTTATGCTCATTTGACTATTTGGTCAAACCTAACTTTAACCAACATTTGAACAAGTTTTTCAAAAGAAAATGAAAAACTGAGCCTGGATCCTTCTTAGTCACTCCAAAATGAAGGTTTGGTGTGGTTTTTGAAACTTTTCAAGATCCAAACCTAAACCCCTTCTCTAAACCCTTGATTTCGTACAACAGAGTTCGAGATATCGCATATTGTACATGAACCTTCTTTTTGAAGCAATGTAGACCTTGTTTATCGATTTGAATCCTTAGTATATGACATAAGAAGACTCTATGCGTAGGTTTTTCATTTTTTTGATTTTTTTGATTGTTTTTTAATTTTTTATACTCATTTGACTATTTGGTCAAACCTAACTTTGACAACCATTTAAACAAGTTTTTCAAAAGAAAATGAAAAACTAAGCTTGGATCCTTCATAGTCACTCCAAAATGAAGCTTTGGTGTGGTTTTTGAAACCTTTCATGCTCCAAACCTAAACCCGTTCTCTAAACCCTTGACTTCGTACAACAGAGTTCGAGATATCGCATATTGTACATGAATATTCTGTTTGAAACTATGTAGACCTTGTTTATCCATTTGAATCCTTAGTATATGACATAAGAAGACTATGTGCGCGGGTTTTTTCATTTTTTCTGATTTTTTTTTGAATTTTAATGCTCATTTGACTATTTGGTCAAACCTAACTTTGACCAACATTTAAACAAGTTTTTCAAAAGAAAATGAAAAACTAAGCCTGGATCATTCTTAGTCACTCGAAAATGAAGCTTTGGTGTGGTTTTTGAAACTTTCATGATCCAAACCTAAACCCCTTCTCTGAACCCTTGACTTCGTACAATAGAATTCGAGATATCGCATATTGTACATGAACCTTTTGTTTGAAACTATGTAGACCTTGTTTATCGACTTGAATCCTTAGTATATGAAATCAGAAGACTATGTGCGCGGGTTTTTTATTTTTTTTGATTTTTTTGATTTTTTTTATGCTCATTTGACTATTTGGTCAAACCTTACTTTAACCAACATTTAAACAAGTTTTTCAAAAGAAAATGAAAAACTAAGCTTGGATCCTTCTTAGTCACTCCAAAATGATGCTTTGGTGTGGTTTTTTGAAACTTTTCATGATCCAAACCTAAACCCCTTCTCTGAACCCTTGATTCGTACAAGAGAGTTCGAGATATCGCATATTGTACATGAACCTTCTGTTTGAAACTATGTAGACCTTGTTTATCCATTTGAATCCTTAGTATATGACATAAGAAGACTATGTGCGCAGGTTTTTCATTTTTAGATTTTTTTTAGATTTTTTTATGCCCATTTGACTATTTGTCAAACCTAACTTTGACCAACATTTAAACAAGTTTTTCAAAAAAAAAAACTAAGCCTCGATCCTTCTTAGTCACTCCAAATGAACTTTGCTGTGGTTTTTGAAACTTTTCATGATCCAAACCTAAACCCGTTCTCTAAACCCTTGACTTCGTACAATATAGTTCGAGATATCGCATATTGTACATGAACCTTCTGTTTGAAATTATGTAGACCTTGTTTATCGATTTGAATCTTTAGTATATGACATAAGAAGACTATGTGCGCGGTTTTTTTTGATTTTTTTGATTTTTTTGAACTTTTTATGCTCATTTGACTATTTGGTCAAACCTAACTTTAACCAACATTTAAACAAGTTTTTCAAAAGAAAATGAAAAGTAAGTCTCAATCCAATCTTAGTCATTCCAAACTGAAGCTTTGGTGTGGTTTTTGAAACTTTTCATGATCCAAACCTAAACCCGTTCTCTAAACCCTTGAATTCATACAACAGAGTTCGAGATATCACATATTGTACATGAACCCTTCTGTTTGAAACTATGTAGATCTTGTTAATCGATTTGAATCCTTAGTATATGA
>CAJUXJ010000221.1:32007-57947 GCA_910589775.1 Avena eriantha
TTTTTTTGAATTTTTTATGCTCATTTGACTATTTGGTCAAACCTAACTTTGACCAACATTTAAACAAGTTTTCAAAAGAAAATGAAAAACTAAGCCTGGATCCTTCTTAGTCACTCCAAAATGAAGCTTTGGTGTGGTTTTTGAAATTTTCATGATCCAAACCTAAACCCTTCTCTGAACCTTGACTTCGTACAACAGAGTTCGAGATATCGCATATTGTACATGAACCTTCTGTTTGAAACTATGTAGACCTTGTTTATCGACTTGAATCCTTAGTATATGACAAAGAAGACTATGTGCGCAGGTTTTTCATTTTTTTTGTTTTTTTGAATTTTTATGCTCATTTGACTATTTGGTCAAACCTAACTTTGACCAACATTTAAACAAGTTTTTCAAAAGAAAATGAAAAACTAAGCCTGGATCCTTCTTAGTCACTCCAAAATGAAGCTTTGGTGTGGTTTTTGAAACTTTTCATGATCCAAACCTAAACCCTTCTCTGAACCCTTGACTTCGTACAACAGAGTTCGAGATATCGCATATTGTACATGAACCTTCTGTTGAAACTATGTAGACCTTGTTATCGATTGAATCCTTAGTATATGACATAAGAAGACTATGTGCGGGGTTTTTCATTTTTTTGATTTTTTTTGATTTTTTATGCTCATTTGACTATTTGGTCAAACCTAACTTTGACCAACATTTAAACAAGTTTTCAAAAGAAAATGAAAAACTAAGCCTGGATCTTCTTAGTCACTCAAAATGAAGCTTTGGTGTGGTTTTTGAAACTTTTCATGATCCAAACCTAAACCCCTTCTCTGAACCCTTGACTTCGTACAACAGAGTTCGAGATATCGCATATTGTACATGAACCTTCTGTTGAAACTATGTAGACCTTGTTTATCGACTTGAATCCTTAGTATATGACATAAGAAGACTATGTGCGCAGGTTTTCATTTTTTTGTTTTTTTTGAATTTTTTATGCTCATTTGACTATTTGGTCAACCTAACTTTGACCAACAATTTAAACAAGTTTTCAAAAGAAAATGAAAAACTAAGCCTGGATCCTTCTTAGTCACTCCAAAATGAAGCTTTGGTGTGGTTTTTGAAACTTTTCATGATCCAACCTAAACCCCTTCTCTGAACCCTTGACTTCGTACAACAGAGTTCGAGATATCGCATATTGTACATGAACCTTCTGTTTGAAACTATGTAGACTTGTTTATCGACTTGAATCCTTAGTATATGACATAAGAAGACTATGTGCGTGGTTTTTGATTTTTTTTTTTTTTTTTGAATTTTATGCTCAATTGACTATTTGGTCAAACCTAACTTTGACCAACATTTAAACAAGTTTTTCAAAAGAAAATGAAAAACTAAGCCTGGATCCTTCTTAGTCACTCCAAAATGAAGCTTTGGTGTGGTTTTTGAAACTTTTCATGATCCAAACCTAAACCCCTTCTCTGAACCCTTGACTTCGTACAACAGAGTTCGAGATATCGCATATTGTACATGAACCTTCTGTTTGAAACTATGTAGACCTTGTTTATCGACTTGAATCCTTAGTATATGACATAAGAAGACTATGTGCGCAGGTTTTCATTTTTTTGTTTTTTGAATTTTATGCTCATTTGACTATTGGTCAAACCTAACTTTGACCAACATTTAAACAAGTTTTTCAAAAGAAAATGAAAAACTAAGCCTGGATCCTTCTTAGTCACTCCAAAATGAAGCTTTGGTGTGGTTTTTGAAACTTTTCATGATCCAAACCTAAACCCCTTCTCTGAACCCTTGACTTCGTACAACAGAGTTCGAGATATCGCATATTGTACATGAACCTCTGTTTGAAACTATGTAGACCTTGTTTATCGACTTGAATCCTTAGTATATGACATAAGAAGACTATGTGCGCAGGTTTTTCATTTTTTTTGATTTTTTGAATTTTTTATGCTCATTGACTATTTGGTCAAACCTAACTTTGACCAACATTAAACAAGTTTTTCAAAAGAAAATGAAAACTAAGCCTGGATCCTTCTTAGTCACTCCAAAATGAAGCTTTGGTGTGGTTTTGAAACTTTTCATGATCCAACCTAAACCCCTTCTCTGAACCCTTGACTTCGTACAACAGAGTTCGAGATATCGCATATTGTACATGAACCTTCTGTTTGAAACTATGTAGACCTTGTTAATCGACTTGAATCCTTAGTATATGACATAAGAAGACTATGTGCGCAGGTTTTTCATTTTTTTGATTTTTTTGAATTTTTTATGCTCATTTGACTATTTGGTCAAACCTAACTTTGACCAACATTTAAACAAGTTTTTCAAAAAAAATGAAAAACTAAGCCTGGATCCTTCTTAGTCACTCCAAAATGAAGCTTTGGTGTGGTTTTGAAACTTTTCATGATCCAAACCTAAACCCTTCTTTGAACCCTTGACTTCGTACAACAGAGTTCGAGATATCGCATATTGTACATGAACCTTCTGTTTGAAACTATGTAGACCTTGTTTATCGACTTGAATCCTTAGTATATGACATAAGAAGACTATGTGCGCGGTTTTTCATTTTTGATTTTTTTTTGAATTTTTATGCTCATTTGACTATTTGGTCAAACCTAACTTTGACCAACATTTAAACAAGTTTTTCAAAAGAAAATGAAAAACTAAGCCTGGATCCTTCTTAGTCACTCCAAAATGAAGCTTTGGTGTGGTTTTTGAAACTTTTCATGATCCAAACTAAAACCCTTCTCTGAACCCTTGACTTCGTACAACAGAGTTCGAGATATCGCATATTGTACATGAACCTTCTGTTTGAAACTATGTAGACCTTGTTTATCGACTTGAAATCCTTAGTATATGACATAAAGAAGACTATGTGCGCAGGTTTTTTCATTTTTTGATTTTTATTGAATTTTTTATGACTCATTTGACTATTTGGTCAAACCTAACTTTGACCAACATTTAAACAGTTTTCAAAAAAAATGAAAAACTAAGCCTGGATCCATTCTTAGTCACTCCAAAATGAAGCTTTTGGTGTGGTTTTTGAAACTTTTCATGATCCAAACCTAAACCCCGTTCTCTAAACCCTTGAATTCGTACAACAGAGTTCGAGAATATCGCATATTGTACATGACCCTTCTGTTTGAAACTATGTAGACCTTGTTTATCGACTTGAATCCTAGTAATATGACATAAGAAGACTATGTGCGACGAGTTTTTCATTTTTTTGATTTTTTTTGAATTTTTATGCTCATTTGACTATTTGGTCAAACCTAACTTTGACCAACATTTAAACGAAGTTTTTTCAAAAGAAAATGAAAACTAAGGCCTGGATCCTTCTTAGTCACTCCAAAATGAAGCTTTCGTGTGGTTTTTGAAACTTTTCATGATCCAAACCTAAACCCTTCTCTGAACCCTTGACTTCGTACACAGAGTTCGAGATATCGCATATTGTAACATGAACCTTCTGTTGAAATTATGTAGACCTTGTTTTATCGATTGAATCCTTAGTATATGACATAAGAAGACTATGTGCGAGGTTTTCTGATTTTTTTGATTTTTTTTGAATTTTTTATGCTCAATTGACTATTTGGGTCAAACCTAACTTTACCAACATTAAACAAGTTTTTCAAAAGACAAATGAAAACTAAGCCTGGATCCTTCTTAGTCACTCCAAAATGAAGCTTTGGTGTGGTTTTTGAAACTTTCATGATCCCAAAATTCTAAACCCGTTCTCTAAGACCCTTGACTTCGTACAATAGAGTTCGAGATATCGCATATTGTACATGAACCTTCTGTTTGAAACGATGTAGACCTTGTTATATCGACTTGAATCCTTAGTATATGAAATAAGAAGACTATGTGCGCAGGTTTTTTATTTTTTGATTTTTTGATTTTTTATGCTCATTTGACTATTTGGTCAAACCTAACTTTGACCAACATTTAAACAAGTTTTTCAAAAGAAAATGAAAAACTAAGCCTGATCCTTCTTAGTCACTCCAAAATGAAGCTTTGGTGTGGTTTTGAAACTTTCATGATCCAAACCTAAACCCCTTCTCTGAACCCTTGACTTCGTACAACAGAGTTCGAGATATCGCATATTGTACATGAACCTTCTGTTTGAAACTATGTAGACCTTGTTTATCGACTTGAATCCTTAGTATATGACATAAGAAGACTATGTGCCGCGAGGTTTTTATTTTTTGATTTTTTGAATTTTTATGCTCATTGGACTATTTGGTCAAACCTAACTTTAACCAACATTTAAACAAGTTTTTCAAAAGAAAAATGAAAAACTAAGCCTGGATCCTTCTTAGTCACTCCAAAATGAAGCTTTGGTGTGGTTTTTGAAACTTTTCATGATCCAAACCTAAAACCCGTTCTCTAAACCCTTGACTTCGTACAACTAGAGTTCGAGATATCGCATATTGTACATGAACCTTCTGTTTGAAACTATGTAGACCTTGTTAATCGACTTGGAATCCTTAGTATATGACATAAGAAGACTATGTGCGCAGGTTTTTTCATTTTTTTGATTTTTTTTGAATTTTTTATGCTCATTTGACTATTTGGTCAAACCTAACTTTGAACCAACATTTAAACAAGTTTTTCAAAAGAAAATGAAAAACTAAGCCTGGATCCTTCTTAGTCACTCCAAAATGAAGCTTTGGTGTGGTTTTTGAAACTTTTCATGATCCAAACCTAAACCCCTTCTCTGAAACCCTTGACTTCGTACAACATAGTTCGAGATATCGCATATTGTACATGACCTTCTGTTTGAAACTATGTAGACCTTGTTAATCGACTTGAATCCTTAGTATATGACATAAGAAGACTATGTGCGCAGGTTTTTCATTTTTTTGATTTTTTTGATTTTTTATGCTCATTGACTATTTGGTCAAACCTAACTTGAACCAACATTTAAACAAGTTTTTCAAAAGAAAAATGAAAACTAAGCCTAGGATCCTCTTAGTACACTCTAAAATGAAGCTTTGGTGTGGTTTTTGAAACTTTTCATGATCCAAACCTAACCCGTTCTCTAACCCTTGACTTCGTACAATAGAGTTCGAGATATCGCATATTGTACATGAACCTTCTGTTGAAATCTATGTAGACCTTGTTATCGATTTGAATCCTTAGTATATGACATAAGAAGACTATGTGCGCGGTTTTTCATTTTTTTGATTTTTTTGAATTTTTATGCTCATATTGACTATTTGGTCAAACCTAACTTTAGACCAACATTAAACAAGTTTTCAAAGAAAATGAAAAACTAGCCTGGATCCTTCTTATCACTCCAAAATTGAAGCTTCGGTGTGGTTTTTGAAACTTTTCATGATCCAAACCTAAACCCGTTCTCTAAACCCTTGACTTCGTACAATAGAGTTCGAGATATCGCATATTGTACATGACCTTCTGTTTGAAACTATGTAGACCTTGTTTATCGACTTGAATCCTTAGTATATGACATAAAAAGACTAATGTGCGCGAGGTTTTTCATTTTTTGATTTTTTTGAATTTTTTATGCTCATTTGACTATTTGGTCAAACCTAACTTTGACCAACATTTAAACAAGTTTTCAAAAGAAAATGAAAAACTAAGCTGGATCCTTCTTAGTCACTCCAAAATGAAGCTTTCGGTGTGGTTTTTGAAACTTTCATGATCCAAACCTAAACCCGTTCTCTAAACCCTTGACTTCGTACAATAGAGTTCGAGATATCGCATATTGTACATGAACCTTCTGTTTGAAACTATGTAGACCTTGTTTAATCGACTTGGAATCCTTAGTATATGACATAGAAGACTATGTGCGCAGGTTTTTCATTTTTTTTATTTTTTTTGAATTTTTTATGCTCATTTGACTATTTGGGTCAACATAACTTTGACCAACATTTAAACAAGTTTTTCAAAAGAAAATGAAAAACTAAGCCTGGATCCTTCTTAGTCACTCCAAATGAAGCTTTCGGTGTGGTTTTTGAAACTTTTCATGATCCAAACCTAAAACCCGTTCTCTTAAACCCTTGACTTCGTACAATAAGTTCGAGATATCGCATATTGTACTATGAACCTTCTGTTTGAAATTAGTAGACCTTGTTAATCGACTTGAATCCTTAGTATATGACATAAGAAGACTATGTGCGCAGGGTTTTTCATTTTTTGATTTTTTTGAATTTTTAATGCTCATTTGACTATTGGTCAAACCTAACTTTGACCAACATTTAAAGCAAGTTTTTTCAAAAGAAAATGAAAAACTAAGCCTGATCCTTCTTAGTCACTCCAAAATGAAGCTTTCGGTGTGGTTTTTGAAACTTTTCATGATCCAAACCTAAACCCCGTTCTCTAAACCCTTGACTTCGTACAACATAGTTCGAGATATCGCATATTGTACATGAACCTTCTGTTTGAAACTATGTAGACCTTGTTAATCGACTGGAATCCTTAGTATATGACATAAGAAGACTAAGTGCGCAGGTTTTTCATTTTTTTTTGATTTTTTTCGAATTTTTTATGCGCATTTGACTATTTGTCAAACCTAACTTTGACCAACATTAAACAAGTTTTTTCAAAAGACAAAATGAAAAACTAAGCTTGGATTCCTTCTTAGTCACGCCAAAATAAAGCTTTCGTGTGGTTTTTGAAACTTTTCATGATCCAAACCTAAACCCCTTCTCTGAACCCTTGACTTCGTACAATAGAGTTCGAGATATCGGCATATTGTACATGACCTTCTGTTTGAAATTATGTAGACCTTTTTATCGATTTGAATCTTAGTATATGACATAAGAAGACTATGTGCGCGGTGTTTTCATTTTTTTGATTTTTTGAACTTTTTATGCTCATTTGACTATTTGGTACAAACCTAACTTTAACCAACATTTAAACAAGTTTTTCAAAAGAAAATGAAAAACGTAAGTCTGGATCCTTCTTAGTCACTCCAAAATGAAGCTTTCGGTGTGGTTTTTGAAACTTTCATGATACAAACCTAAACCCGTTCTCTAAACCCTTGAATTCGTACAACAGAGTTCGAGATATCAGCATATTGTACATGAACCTTCTGTTTGAAACTATGTAGACCTTGTTATATCGACTTGAATCCTTAGTATATGACATAAGAAGACTATGTGCGCAGGTTTTTCATTTTTTTTGATTTTGTTTTGAATTTTTGTGCTCATTTGACTATTTGGTCAAACCTAACTTTGACCAACATTTAAACAAGTTTTTCAAAAGAAAATGAAAAACTAAGCCTGGATCCTTCTTAGTCACTCCAAAATAAGCTTTGGTGTGGTTTTTGAAACTTTTCATGATCCAAACCTAAACCCCTTCTCTGAAACCCTTGACTTCGTACAACAGAGTTCGAGATAGCGCATATTGTACATGAACCTTCTGTTTGAAACTATGTAGACCTTGTTATCGATTTGAATCCTTAGTATATGACATAAGAACACTATGTGCGCGGATTTTTCATTTTTTTGATTTTTTTGGATTTTTAATGCTCATTTGACTATCTGGTCAACCCTAACTTTGACCTACATTTAAACAAGTTTTTCAAAAGAAATGAAAACTAAGCCTGGATCCTTCTTAGTCACTCCAAAATGAAGCTTTCGTGTGGTTTTTGAAACTTTTCATGATCCAAACCTAAACCCCTTCTCTGAACCCTTAACGTCGTACAACAGAGTTCGAGATATCGTATATTGTACATGGTCCTTCTGTTTGAAATTATGTAGACCTTGTTTATCGATTTGAATCCTTAGTATATGACATAAGAAGACTATGTGCGTGGTTTTTTGATTTTTGATTTTTTGATTTTTTTATGCTCAATTGACTATTTGGTCAAACCTAACTTTAACCAACATTAAACAAGTTTTTCAAAAGAAAATGAAAAACTAAGCCTGGATCCTTCTTAGTAACTCCAAAATGAAGCTTTGGTTTGGTTTTTGAAACTTTTCATGATCCAAATCTAAACACGTTCTCTAAACCCTTGACTTCGTACAATAGAGTTCGAGATATCGCATATTGTACATGAACCTTCTGTTTGAAACTATGTAGACCTTGTTAATCGACTTGGATCCTTAGTATATGACATAAAAAGACTAAGTGCGCAGGTTTTTGATTTTTTTGATTTTTTTGAATTTTTTATGCTCATTTGACTATTTGGTCAAACCTAACTTTGACCAACATTTAAACAAGTTTTTCAAAAAAAATGAAAAACTAAGCCTGGATCCTTCTTAGTCACTCCAAAATGAAGCTTTCGTGTGGTTTTTGAAACTTTTCATGATCCAAACCTAAACCCTTCTCTGAACCCTTGACTTCGTACAACATAGTTCGAGATATCGCATATTGTACATGAACCTTCTGTTTGAAACTATGTAGACCTTGTTAATCGACTTGAATCCTTAGTATATGACATAAGAAGACTATGTGCGCAGGTTTTTCATTTTTTTAGATTATTTATGCTCATTTGACTATTTGGTCAAACCTAACTTTGACCAACATTTAAACAAGTTTTTCAAAAGAAAATGAAAAACTAAGGCTGGATCCTTCTTAGTCACTCCAAAATGAAGCTTTCGTGTGGTTTTTGAAACTTTTCATGATCCAAACCTAAACCCCTTCTCTGAACCCTTGACTTCGTACAACAGAGTTCGAGATATCGCATATTGTACATGAACCTTCTGTTTGAAATTATGTAGACCTTGTTTATCGATTTGAATCCTTAGTATATGACATAAGAAAACTATGTGCGTGGTTTTCTGATTTTTTTTGATTTTTTTGAATTTTTATGCTCAATTGACTATTTGGTCAAACCTAACTTTAACCAAGACATAAACAAGTTTTTCAAAAGAAAATGAAAAACTAAGCCTAGATCCTTCTTAGTCACTCTAAAATGAAGCTTTGGTGTGGTTTTTGAAACTTTTCATGATCCAAATCTAAACACGTTCTCTAAACCCTTGACTTCGTACAATAGAGTTCGAGATATCGCATATTGTACATGAACCTTCTGTTTGAAACTATGTAGACCTTGTTAATCGACTTGAATCCTTAGTATATGACATAAAAAGACTAAGTGCGCAGGTTTTTCATTTTTTTGAATTTTTTATGCTCATTTGACTATTTGGTCAAACCTAACTTTGACCAACATTTAAACAAGTTTTTCAAAAGAAAATGAAAAACTAAGTTTGGATCCTTCTTAGTCACTCCAAAATGAAGCTTTCGTGTGGTTTTTGAAACTTTCATGATCCAAACCTAAACACGTTCTCTAAAACCCTTGACTTCGTACAAGTATAGTTCGAGATATCGCATATTGTAAATGAACCTTCCGTTTGAAATTATTTAGACCTTGTTTATCGATTTGAATCCTTAGTATATGACATAAGAAGACTATGCTGCGCAGGTTTTTATTTTTTTATTTTTTCTGAATTTTTTATGCCCGTTTGACTATTTGGTCAACACTAACTTTGACCAACATTTAAACAAGTTTTTCAAAAAAGAATGAAAAACTAAGCCTGGATCCTTCTTAGTCACTCCAAAATGAAGCTTAGGTGTGGTTTTTGAAACTTTTCATGATCCAAACCTAAACCCGTTCTCTAAACCCTTGACTTCGTACAATATAGTTCGAGATATCGCATATTGTATATGAACCTTCTGTTTGAAATTATGTAGACCTTGTTTATCGATTTGAATCCTTAGTATATGACATAAGAACACTATGTGCGCGGGTTTTTTCATTTTTTTGATTTTTTTTGATTTTTTAATGCTCATTGACTATTTGGTCAAACCTAACTTTGACCAACATTTGAAGCAAGTTTTTCAAAAGAAAATGAAAAACTAAGCCTGGATCCTTCTTAGTCACTCCAAAATGAAGCTTTCGTGTGGTTTTTGAAACTTTTCATGATCCAAACCTAAACCCCTTCTCTAAACCCTTGACTTCGTACAACATAGTTCGAGATATCGCATATTGTACATGAACCTTCTGTTTGAAACTATGTAGACCTTGTTAATCGACCTGGATCCTTAGTATATGACATAAAAAGACTAAGTGCGCAGGTTTTTCATTTTTTTGATTTTTTTCGATTTTTTTATGCTCATTTGACTATTTTGTCAAACCTAACTTTGACCAACATTTAAACAAGTTTTTCAAAACAAAATGAAAAACTAAGCCTGGATCCTTCTTAGTCACTCCAAAATGAAGCTTTGGTGTGGTTTTTGAAACTTTTCATGATCCAAACCTAAACCCTTTCTCTAAACCCTTGACTTCGTACAATATAGTTCGAGATATGGCATATTGTACATGAACCTTCTGTTTGAAATTATGTAGACCTTTTTATCGATTTGAATCCTTAGTATATGACATAAGAAGACTATGTGCGCGGTTTTTCATTTTTTTGATTTTTTTGAACTTTTTATGCTCATTTGACTATTTGGTACAAACCTAACTTTAACCAACATTAAACAAGTTTTTCAAAAGAAAATGAAAAACTAAGTCCTGGATCCTTCTTAGTCATTCCAAAATGAAGCTTTCGTGTGGTTTTTGAAACTTTTCATGATCCAAACCTAAACCCGTTCTCTAAACCCTTGACTTCAGTACAATAGAGTTCGAGATATCACATATTGTACATGAACCTTCTGTTTGAAACTATGTAGACCTTGTTAATCGACTTGAATCCTTAGTATATGACATAAGAAGACTATGTGCGCAGGTTTTTCATTTTTTTTGTTTTGTTTTGAATTTTTGTGCTCATTTGACTATTTGGTCAAACCTAACTTTGACCAACATTTAAACAAGTTTTTCAAAAGAAAATGAAAAACTAAGCCTTGGATCCTTCTTAGTCACTCCAAAATAAAGCTTTCGTGTGGTTTTTGAAACTTTTCATGATCCAAACCTAAACCCCTTCTCTGAAACCCTTAACGTCGTACAACAGAGTTCGAGATATCGCATATTGTACATGGACGTTCTGTTTGAAATTATGTAGACCTTGTTTATCGATTTGAAATCCTTAGTATATGACATAAGAAGACTATGTGCGGTGGGTTTTTGATTTTTTTTGATTTTTTGATTTTTTTATGCTCAATTGACTATTTGGTCAAACCTAACTTTAACCAACATATAACAAGTTTTTCAAAAGAAAAATGAAAAACTAAGCCTGGATCCTTCTTAGTCACTCCAAAATGAAGCTTTGGTGTGGTTTTTGAAACTTTTCATGATCCAAATCTAAACACGTTCTCTAAAACCCTTGACTTCGTACAATAGAGTTCGAGATATCGCATATTGTACATGAACCTTCTTGTTTGAAACTATGTAGACCTTGTTAATCGACTTGGATCCTTAGTATATGACATAAAAAGACTAAGTGCGCAGGTTTTTCATTTTTTGATTTTTTTGAATTTTTTATGCTCATTTGACTATTTGGTCAAACCTAACTTTGACCAACATTTAAACAAGTTTTTCAAAAAAAATGAAAAACTAAGCCTGGATCCTTCTTAGTCACTCCAAAATGAAGCTTTGGTGTGGTTTTTGAAACTTTTCATGATCCAAACCTAAACCCGTTCTCTAAACCCTTGACTTCATACAATATAGTTCGAGATATCGCATATTGTATCTGAACCTTCTGTTTGAAATTATGTAGACCTTGTTTATCGATTTGAATCCTTAGTATATGACATAAGAACACTATGTGCGCGGATTTTTCATTTTTTTGATTTTTTTGGATTTTTAATGCTCATTTGACTATTTGGTCAACCCTAACTTTGACCTACATTTAAACAAGTTTTTCAAAAGAAAATGAAAAACTAAGCCTGGATCCTTCTTAGTCACTCCAAAATGAAGCTTTCGTGTGGTTTTTGAAACTTTTCATGATCCAAACCTAAACCCCTTCTCTGAACCCTTAACGTCGTACAATAGAGTTCGAGATATCGCATATTGTACATGGACCTTCTGTTTGAAATTATGTAGACCTTGTTTATCGACTTGAATCCTTAGTATATGACATAAGAAGACTATGTGCGCTGGTTTTTGCATTTTTTTGATTTTTTTGAATTTTTTATGCTCAATTGACTATTTGGTCAAACCTAACTTTAACCAACATTTAAACAAGTTTTTCAAAAGAAAATGAAAAACTAAGCTTGGATCCTTCTTAGTCACTCCAAAATAAAGCTTTCGTGTGGTTTTTGAAACTTTTCATGATCCAAACCTAAACCCCTTCTCTGAACCCTTAACGTCGTACAACAGAGTTCGAGATATCGTATATTGTACATGGTCCTTCTGTTTGAAATTATGTAGACCTTGTTTATCGATTTGAATCCTTAGTATATGACATAAGAAGACTATGTGCGTGGTTTTTTGATTTTTTTTTGATTTTTTTGATTTTTTATGCTCAATTGACTATTTGGTCAAACCTAACTTTAACCAACATATAAACAAGTTTTTCAAAAGAAAATGAAAAACTAAGCCTGGATCCTTCTTAGTCACTCCAAAATGAAGCTTTGGTGTGGTTTTTGAAACTTTTCATGATCCAAATCTAAACACGTTCTCTAAACCCTTGACTTCGTACAATAGAGTTCGAGATATCGCATATTGTACATGAACCTTCTGTTTGAAACTATGTAGACCTTGTTAATCGACTTGGATCCTTAGTATATGACATAAAAGACTAAGTGCGCAGGTTTTTATTTTTTTGATTTTTTTGAATTTTTTATGCTCATTTGACTATTTGGTCAAACCTAACTTTGACCAACATTTAAACAAGTTTTTCAAAAGAAAATGAAAAACTAAGCCTGGATCCTTCTTAGTCACTCCAAAATGAAGCTTTGGTGTGGTTTTTGAAACTTTTCATGATCCAAACCTAAACCCGTTCTCTAAACCCTTGACTTCGTACAATAGAGTTCGAGATATCGCATATTGTACATGAACCTTCTGTTTGAAACTATGTAGACCTTGTTAATCGACTTGGAATCCTTAGTATATGACATAAGAAGACTATGTGCGCAGGTTTTTCATTTTTTTGATTTTTTTTGAATTTTTTATGCTCATTTGACTATTTGGTCAAACCTAACTTTGACCAACATTATAAACAAGTTTTTCAAAAGAAAATGAAAAACTAAGCCTGGATCCTTCTTAGTCACTCCAAAATGAAGCTTTGGTGTGGTTTTTGAAACTTTTCATGATCCAAACCTAAACCCGTTCTCTAAACCCTTGACTTCGTACAATATAGTTCGAGATATCGCATATTGTATATGAACCTTCTGTTTGAAATTATGTAGACCTTGTTTATCGATTTGAATCCTTAGTATATGACATAAGAAGACTATGTGCGCGGATTTTTCATTTTTTTGATTTTTTTGATTTTTAATGCTCATTTGACTATTTGGTCAAACCTAACTTTGACCAACATTTAAACAAGTTTTTCAAAAGAAAATGAAAAACTAAGCCTGGATCCTTCTTAGTCACTCCAAAATGAAGCTTTCGTGTGGTTTTTGAAACTTTTCATGATCCAAACCTAAACCCCTTCTCTGAACCCTTGACGTCGTACAACAGAGTTCGAGATATCGCATATTGTACATGACCTTCTGTTTGAAATTATGTAGACCTTGTTTATCGATTTGAATCCTTAGTATATGACATAAGAAGACTATGTGCGTGGTTTTTGATTTTTTTGATTTTTTTGAATTTTTTATGCTCATTGACTATTTGGTCAAACCTAACTTTAACCAACATTTAAACAAGTTTTTCAAAAGAAAATGAAAAACTAAGCCTGGATCCTTCTTAGTCACTCCAAAATGAAGCTTTGGTGTGGTTTTTGAAACTTTTCATGATCCAAACCTAAACCCGTTCTCTAAACCCTTGACTTCGTACAATATAGTTCGAGATATCGCATATTGTATCATGAACCTTCTGTTTGAAATTATGTAGACCTTGTTTATCGATTTGAATCCTTAGTATATGACATAAGAACACTATGTGCGCGGATTTTTCATTTTTTTGATTTTTTTTGGATTTTTAATGCTCATTTGACTATTTGGTCAACCCTAACTTTGACCTACATTTAAACAAGTTTTTCAAAAGAAAATGAAAAACTAAGCCTGGATCCTTCTTAGTCACTCCAAAATGAAGCTTTCGTGTGGTTTTTGAAACTTTTCATGATCCAAACCTAAACCCCTTCTCTGAACCCTTAACGTCGTACAATAGAGTTCGAGATATCGCATATTGTACATGGACCTTCTGTTTGAAATTATGTAGACCTTTTTTATCGACTTGAATCCTTAGTATATGACATAAGAAGACTATGTGCGCAGGTTTTTCATTTTTTGATTTTTTTAGATTTTTTATGCCCATTTGACTATTTTGTCAAACCTAACTTTAACCAACATTTAAACAAGTTTTTCAAAAAAAAATGAAAAACTAAGCCTGGATCCTTCTTAGTCACTCCAAAATGAAGCTTCAGTGTGGTTTTTGAAACTTTTCATGATCCAAACCTAAACCCGTTCTCTAAACCCTTGACTTCGTACAATATAGTTCGAGATATCGCATATTGTACATGAACCTTCTGTTTGAAATTATGTAGACCTTGTTTATCGATTTGAATCTTAGTATATGACATAAGAAGACTATGTGCGCGGTTTTTTCATTTTTTTGATTTTTTTGAACTTTTTATAGCTCATTTGACTATTTGGTCAAACCTAACTTTAACCAACATTTAAACAAGTTTTTCAAAAGAAAATGAAAAACTAAGCTGGATCCATTCTTAGTCACTTCCAAATGAAGCTTTCGTGTGGTTTTTGAAACTTTTCATGATCCAAACCTAAACCCGTTCTCTAAACCCTTGACTTCATACAACAGAGTTCGAGATATCACATATTGTACATGAACCTTCTGTTTGAAACTATGTAGACCTTGTTAATCGACTTGAATCCTTAGTATATGACATAAGAAGACTATGTGCGCAGGTTTTTCATTTTTTTGATTTTTTTTGAATTTTTTATGCTCATTTGACTATTTGGTCAAACCTAACTTTGACCAACATTTAAACAAGTTTTTCAAAAGAAAATGAAAAACTAAGCCTGGATCCTTCTTAGTCACTCCAAAATGAAGCTTTCGTGTGGTTTTTGAAACTTTTCATGATCCAAACCTAAACCCCTTCTCTAAACCCTTGACTTCGTACAACAAAGTTCGAGATATCGCATATTGTACATGAACCTTCTGTTTGAAATTATGTAGACCTTGTTTATCGATTTGAATCCTTAGTATATGACATAAGAAGACTATGTGCGTAGGTTTTCTGATTTTTTTTATTTTTTTGAATTTTTTATGCTCAATTGACTATTTGGTCAAACCTAACTTTAACCAACATATAAACAAGTTTTTCAAAAGAAAATGAAAAACTAAGCCTAGATCCTTCTTAGTCACTCCAAAATGAAGCTTTGGTGTGGTTTTTGAAACTTTTCATGATCCAAATCTAAACACGTTCGCTATAACCCTTGACTTCGTACAATAGAGTTCGAGATATCGCATATTGTACATGAACCTTTGTTTGAAACTATGTAGACCTTGTTAATCGACTTGAATCCTTAGTATATGACATAAGAAGACTATGTGCGCAGGTTTTTCATTTTTTTTGTTTTTTTTGAATTTTTGTGCTCATTTGACTATTTGGTCAAACCTAATTTTGACCAACATTTAAACAAGTTTTTCAAAAGAAAATGAAAAACTAAGCTTGGATCCTTCTTAGTCACTCCAAAATAAAGCTTTCGTGTGGTTTTTGAAACTTTTCATGATCCAAACCTAAACCCCTTCTCTGAACCCTTAACGTCGTACAACAGAGTTCGAGATATCGCATATTGTACATGGACGTTCTGTTTGAAATTATGTAGACCTTGTTTATCGATTTGAATCCTTAGTATATGACATAAGAAGACTATGTGCGCAGGTTTTTCATTTTTTTGATTATTTATGCTCATTTGACTATTTGGTCAAACCTAACTTTGACCAACATTTAAACAAGTTTTTCAAAAGAAAATGAAAAACTAAGCCTGGATCCTTCTTAGTCACTCCAAAATGAAGCTTTGGTGTGGTTTTTGAAACTTTTCATGATCCAAATCTAAACACGTTCTCTAAACCCTTGACTTCGTACAATAGAGTTCGAGATATCGCATATTGTACATGAACCTTCTGTTTGAAACTATGTAGACCTTGTTAATCGACTTGGATCCTTAGTATATGACATAAAAAGACTAAGTGCGCAGGTTTTTGATTTTTTTGATTTTTTTTGAATTTTTTATGCTCATTTGACTATTTGGTCAAACCTAACTTTGACCAACATTTAAACAAGTTTTTCAAAAAAAATGAAAAACTAAGCCTGGATCCTTCTTAGTCACTCCAAAATGAAGCTTTGGTGTGGTTTTTGAAACTTTTCATGATCCAAACCTAAACCCGTTCTCTAAACCCTTGACTTCGTACAATATAGTTCGAGATATCGCATATTGTATATGAACCTTCTGTTTGAAATTATGTAGACCTTGTTTATCGATTTGAATCCTTAGTATATGACATAAGAAGACTATGTGCGCGGTTTTCTATTTTTTTGATTTTTTTTGAATTTTTTATGCTCATTGACTATTTGGTCAAACCTAACTTTGACCAACATTTAAACAAGTTTTTCAAAAGAAAATGAAAAACTAAGCCTGGATCCTTCTTAGTCACTCCAAAATGAAGCTTTGGTGTGGTTTTTGAAACTTTTCATGATCCAAACCTAAACCCCTTCTCTAAACCCTTGACTTCGTACAATAGAGTTCGAGATATCGCATATTGTACATGAACCTTCTGTTTGAAACTATGTAGACCTTGTTTATCGACTTGAATCCTTAGTATATGACATAAGAAGACTATGTGCGCAGGTTTTTCATTTTTTTGATTTTTGGATTTTTATGCTCATTTGACTATTTGGTCAAACCTAACTTTGACCAACATTTAAACAAGTTTTTCAAAAGAAAATGAAAAACTAAGCCTGGATCCTTCTTAGTCACTCCAAAATGAAGCTTTCGTGTGGTTTTTGAAACTTTTCATGATCCAAACCTAAACCCCTTCTCTGAACCCTTAACGTCGTACAACAGAGTTCGAGATATCGTATATTGTACATGGACCTTCTGTTTGAAATTATGTAGACCTTGTTTATCGATTTGAATCCTTAGTATATGACATAAGAAGACTATGTGCGTGGTT
Organism: Avena eriantha; assembly: GCA_910589775.1. Lineage (NCBI taxonomy): Eukaryota > Viridiplantae > Streptophyta > Magnoliopsida > Poales > Poaceae > Avena > Avena eriantha. Next base: position 49,214 of record CAJUXJ010000221.1, read on the forward strand.
TTTTGATTTTTTTGATTTTTTTGAATTTTTATGCTCAATTGACTATTTGGTCAAACCTAACTTTAACCAACATTTAAACAAGTTTTTCAAAAGAAAATGAAAAACTAAGCCTGGATCCTTCTTAGTCACTCCAAAATGAAGCTTTGGTGTGGTTTTTGAAACTTTTCATGATCCAAACCTAAACCCGTTCTCTAAACCCTTGACTTCATACAATAGAGTTCGAGATATCGCATATTGTACATGAACCTTCTGTTTGAAACTATGTAGACCTTGTTTATCGACTTGAATCCTTAGTATATGACATAAGAAGACTATGTGCGCAGGATTTTTCATTTTTTTGATTTTTTTTGAATTTTTTATGCTCATTTGACTATTTGGTCAAACCTAACTTTGACCAACATTTAAACAAGTTTTTCAAAAGAAAATGAAAAACTAAGCCTGGATCCTTCTTAGTCACTCCAAAATGAAGCTTTCGTGTGGTTTTTGAAACTTTTCATGATCCAAACCTAAACCCCTTCTCTGAACCCTTGACTTCGTACAATAGAGTTCGAGATATCGCATATTGTACATGAACCTTCTGTTTGAAACTATGTAGACCTTGTTATCGACTTGAATCCTTAGTATATGACATAAGAAGACTATGTGCGCAGGTTTTTCATTTTTTGATTTTTTAGATTTTTATGCTCATTTGACTATTTGGTCAAACCTAACTTTGACCAACATTTAAACAAGTTTTTCAAAAGAAAATGAAAAACTAAGCCTGGATCCTTCTTAGTCACTCCAAAATGAAGCTTTCGTGTGGTTTTTGAAACTTTTCATGATCCAAACCTAAACCCCTTCTCTGAACCCTTGACTTCGTACAACAGAGTTCGAGATATCGCATATTGTACATGAACCTTCTGTTTGAAATTATGTAGACCTTGTTTATCGATTTGAATCCTTAGTATATGACATAAGAAGACTATGTGCGTGGTTTTTTGATTTTTTTTGATTTTTTTGAATTTTTTATGCTCAATTGACTATTTGGTCAAACCTAACTTTAACCAACATATAAACAAGTTTTTCAAAAGAAAATGAAAAACTAAGCCTGGATCCTTCTTAGTCACTCCAAAATGAAGCTTTGGTGTGGTTTTTGAAACTTTTCATGATCCAAATCTAAACACGTTCTCTAAACCCTTGACTTCGTACAATAGAGTTCGAGATATCGCATATTGTACATGAACCTTCTGTTTGAAACTATGTAGACCTTGTTAATCGACTTGAATCCTTAGTATATGACATAAAAGACTAATGTGCGCAGGTTTTTCATTTTTTTGATTTTTTTTGAATTTTTATGCTCATTTGACTATTTGGTCAAACCTAACTTTGACCAACATTTAAACAAGTTTTTCAAAAGAAAATGAAAAACTAAGCTTGGATCCTTCTTAGTCACTCCAAAATGAAGCTTTCGTGTGGTTTTTGAAACTTTTCATGATCCAAACCTAAACCCGTTCTCTAAACCCTTGACTTCGTACAATATAGTTCGAGATATCGCATATTGTACATGAACCTTCTGTTTGAAATTATGTAGACCTTGTTTATCGATTTGAATCCTTAGTATATGACATAAGAAGACTATGTGCGTGGTTTTTCTGATTTTTTTGATTTTTTTGAATTTTTTATGCTCATTTGACTATTTGGTCAACCTAACTTTGACCAACATTTAAACAAGTTTTTCAAAAGAAAATGAAAAACTAAGCCTGGATCCTTCTTAGTCACTCCAAAATGAAGCTTTGGTGTGGTTTTTGAAACTTTTCATGATCCAAACCTAAACACGTTCTCTTAACCCTTGACTTCGTACAATAGAGTTCGAGATATCGCATATTGTACATGAACCTTCTGTTTGAAATTATGTAGACCTTGTTTATCGATTTGAATCCTTAGTATATGACATAAGAAGACTATGTGCGCGGTTTTTCATTTTTTTGATTTTTTTGAATTTTTATGCTCATTTGACTATTTGGTCAAACCTAACTTTGACCAACATTTAAACAAGTTTTTCAAAAGAAAATGAAAAACTAAGCCTGGATCCTTCTTAGTCACTCCAAAATGAAGCTTTCGTGTGGTTTTTGAAACTTTTCATGATCCAAACCTAAACCCCTTCTCTGAACCCTTAACGTCGTACAACAGAGTTCGAGATATCGCATATTGTACATGGACCTTCTGTTTGAAATTATGTAGACCTTGTTTATCGATTTGAATCCTTAGTATATGACATAAGAAGACTATGTGCGTGGTTTTTGATTTTTTTGATTTTTTTGAATTTTTTATGCTCAATTGACTATTTGGTCAAACCTAACTTTAACCAACATTTAAACAAGTTTTTCAAAAGAAAATGAAAAACTAAGCCTGGATCCTTCTTAGTCACTCCAAAATGAAGCTTTGGTGTGGTTTTTGAAACTTTTCATGATCCAAATCTAAACACGTTCTCTAAACCCTTGACTTCGTACAATAGAGTTCGAGATATCGCATATTGTACATGAACCTTCTGTTTGAAACTATGTAGACCTTGTTAATCGACTTGGATCCTTAGTATATGACATAAGAAGACTATGTGCGCAGGTTTTTCATTTTTTTGATTTTTTTTGAATTTTTTATGCTCATTTGACTATTTGGTCAAACCTAACTTTGACCAACATTTAAACAAGTTTTTCAAAAAAAATGAAAAACTAAGCCCGGATCCTTCTTAGTCACTCCAAAATGAAGCTTTCGGTGTGGTTTTTGAAACTTTTCATGATCCAAACCTAAACCCGTTCTCTAAACCCTTGACTTCGTACAATATAGTTCGAGATATCGCATATTGTACATGAACCTTCTGTTTGAAACTATGTAGACCTTGTTAATCGACTTGAATCCTTAGTATATGACATAAGAAGACTATGTGCGCAGGTTTTTCATTTTTTTTGATTTTTTTTGAATTTTTTATGCTCATTTGACTATTTGGTCAAACCTAACTTTGACCAACATTTAAACAAGTTTTTCAAAAGAAAATGAAAAACTAAGCCTGGATCCTTCTTAGTCACTCCAAAATGAAGCTTTGGTGTGGTTTTTGAAACTTTTCATGATCCAAACCTAAACCCCTTCTCTGAACCCTTGACTTCGTACAACAGAGTTCGAGATATCGCATATTGTACATGAACCTTCTGTTTGAAACTATGTAGACCTTGTTTATCGATTTGAATCCTTAGTATATGACATAAGAAGACTATGTGCGCAGGTTTTTCATTTTTTTGATTTTTTTTGAATTTTTATGCTCATTTGACTATTTGGTCAAACCTAACTTTGACCAACATTTAAACAAGTTTTTCAAAAGAAAATGAAAAACTAAGCCTGGATCCTTCTTAGTCACTCCAAAATGAAGCTTTCGGTGTGGTTTTTGAAACTTTTCATGATCCAAACCTAAACCCTTCTCTGAACCCTTGACTTCGTACAACAGAGTTCGAGATATCGCATATTGTACATGAACCTTCTGTTTGAAACTATGTAGACCTTGTTTATCGATTTGAATCCTTAGTATATGACATAAGAAGACTATGTGCGCGGTTTTTATTTTTTGATTTTTTTGAATTTTTTATGCTCATTTGACTATTTGGTCAAACCTAACTTTAACCAACATTTAAACAAGTTTTTCAAAAGAAAATGAAAAACTAAGCCTGGATCCTTCTTAGTCACTCCAAATGAAGCTTTGGTGTGGTTTTTGAAACTTTTCATGATCCAAACCTAAACCCGTTCTCTAAACCCTTGACTTCGTACAATAGAGTTCGAGATATCGCATATTGTACATGAACCTTCTGTTTGAAACTATGTAGACCTTGTTAATCGACTTGAATCCTTAGTATATGACATAAGAAGACTATGTGCGCAGGTTTTTCATTTTTTTGATTTTTTTTGAATTTTTATGCTCATTTGACTATTTGGTCAAACCTAACTTTGACCAACATTTAAACAAGTTTTTCAAAAGAAAATGAAAAACTAAGCCTGGATCCTTCTTAGTCACTCCAAAATGAAGCTTTGGTGTGGTTTTTGAAACTTTTCATGATCCAAACCTAAACCCCTTCTCTGAACCCTTGACTTCGTACAATATAGTTCGAGATATCGCATATTGTACATGAACCTTCTGTTTGAAATTATGTAGACCTTGTTTATCGATTTGAATCCTTAGTATATGACATAAGAACACTATGTGCGCGGATTTTTCATTTTTTTGATTTTTTTTGATTTTTTAATGCTCATTGACTATTTGGTCAAACCTAACTTTGACCAACATTTAAACAAGTTTTCAAAAGAAAATGAAAAACTAAGCCTGGATCCTTCTTAGTCACTCCAAAATGAAGCTTTCGTGTGGTTTTTGAAACTTTTCATGATCCAAACCTAAACCCCTTCTCTGAACCCTTGACTTCGTACAACAGAGTTCGAGATATCGCATATTGTACATGTACCTTCTGTTTGAAACTATGTAGACCTTGTTTATCGATTTGAATCCTTAGTATATGACATAAGAAGACTATGTGCGAGGTTTTTTGATTTTTTTTGATTTTTTGATTTTTATGCTCAATTGACTATTTGGTCAAACCTAACTTTAACCAACATTAAACAAGTTTTTCAAAAGAAAATGAAAAACTAAGCCTGGATCCTTCTTAGTCACTCCAAAATGAAGCTTTGGTGTGGTTTTGAAACTTTTCATGATCCAAACCTAAACCCCGTTCTCTAAACCCTTGACTTCAGTACAATATAGTTCGAGATATCGCATATTGTACATGAACCTTCTGTTTGAAACTATGTAGACCTTGTTATCGACTTGAATCCTTAGTATATGACATAAGAAGACTATGTGCGCAGGTTTTTCATTTTTTTGATTTTTTTTGAATTTTTTATGCTCATTTGACTATTTGGTCAACCTAACTTTGACCAACATTTAAACAAGTTTTTCAAAAGAAAATGAAAAACTAAGCCTGGATCCTTCTTAGTCACTCCAAAATGAAGCTTTCGGTGTGGTTTTTGAAACTTTTCATGATCCAAACCTAAACCCCTTCTCTGAAACCTTGACTTCGTACAACTAAGTTCGAGATATCGCATATTGTACATGACCTTCTGTTTGAAATTATGTAGACCTTGTTTATCGATTTGAATCCTTAGTATATGACATAAGAAGACTATGTGCGAGGTTTTCATTTTTTTGATTTTTTTGAATTTTTTATGCTCATTGACTATTTGGTCAAACCTAACTTTGACCAACATATAAACAAGTTTTTCAAAAGAAAATGAAAAACTAAGCCTGGATCCTTCTTAGTCACTCCAAAATGAAGCTTTGGTGTGGTTTTTGAAACTTTTCATGATCCAAACCTAAACCCGTTCTCTTAAACCCTTGACTTCGTACAATATAGTTCGAGATATCGCATATTGTAAATGAACCTTCTGTTTGAAATTATGTAGACCTTGTTTATCGATTTGAATCCTTAGTATATGACATAAGAACACTATGTGCGAGGTTTTCATTTTTTTGATTTTTTTGGATTTTTAATGCTCATTTGACTATCTTGGTCAAACCTAACTTTGACCTACATTTAAACAAGTTTTTCAAAAGAAAATGAAAAACTAAGCCTGGATCCTTCTTAGTCACTCCAAAATGAAGCTTTCGTGTGGTTTTTGAAACTTTTCATGATCCAAACCTAAACCCCTTCTCTGAACCCTTAACTTCGTACAACAGAGTTCGAGATATCGCATATTGTACATGGACCTTCTGTTTGAAATATGTAGACCTTGTTATCGACTTGAATCCTTAGTATATGACATAAGAAGACTATGTGCGCAGGGTTTTTTATTTTTTTTTGAATTTTTTATGCTCATTTGACTATTTGGTCAAACCTAACTTTGACCAACATTTAAACAAGTTTTTCAAAAGAAATGAAAAAACTAAGCCTGGATCCTTCTTAGTCACTCCAAAATGAAGCTTTGGTGTGGTTTTTGAAACTTTTCATGATCCAAACCTAAACCCGTTCTCTAAACCCTTGACTTCGTACAATAGAGTTCGAGATATCGCATATTGTACTGAACCTTCTGTTTGAAACTATGTAGACCTTGTTAATCGACTTGAATCCTTAGTATATGACATAAGAAGACTATGTGCGTAGGTTTTTTATTTTTTTATTTTTTTTTGAATTTTTTATGCTCATTTGACTATTTGGTCAAACCTAACTTTGACCAACATTTAAACAAGTTTTTCAAAAAAAATGAAAAAACTAAGCCTGGATCCTTCTTAGTCACTCCAAAATGAAGCTTTCGTGTGGTTTTTGAACTTTTCATGATCCAAACCTAAACCCCGTTCTCTAAACCCTTGACTTCGTACAATATAGTTCGAGATATCGCATATTGTACATGAACCTTCTGTTTGAAACTATGTAGACCTTGTTAATCGACTTGAATCCTTAGTATATGACATAAGAAGACTATGTGCGCAGGTTTTTCATTTTTTTGATTTTTTTGATTTTTATGCTCATTTGACTATTTGGTCAAACCTAACTTTGACCAACATTTAAACAAGTTTTTCAAAAGAAATGAAAAACTAAGCCTGGATCCTTCTTAGTCACTCCAAATGAAGCTTCGGTGTGGTTTTTGAAACTTTTCATGATCCAAACCTAAACCCCTTCTCTGAACCCTTGACTTCGTACAACAGAGTTCGAGATATCGCATATTGTACATGACCTTCTGTTTGAAATTATGTAGACCTTGTTTATCGATTTGAATCCTTAGTATATGACATAAGAAAACTATGTGCGTGGTTTTCTGATTTTTTTTGATTTTTTTGAATTTTTATGCTCAATTGACTATTTGGTCAACCTAACTTTAACCAAGACATAAACAAGTTTTCAAAAGAAAATGAAAAACTAAGCCTAGATCCTTCTTAGTCACTCTAAATGAAGCTTTGGTGTGGTTTTTGAAACTTTTCATGATCCAAATCTAAACACGTTCTCTAAACCCTTGACTTCGTACAATAGAGTTCGAGATATCGCATATTGTACATGACCTTCTGTTTGAAACTATGTAGACCTTGTTAATCGACTTGAATCCTTAGTATATGACATAAAAGACTAAGTGCGCAGGTTTTTCATTTTTTTGAATTTTTTATGCTCATTTGACTATTTGGTCAAACCTAACTTTGACCAACATTTAAACAAGTTTTTTCAAAAGAAAATGAAAAACTAAGTTTGGATCCTTCTTAGTCACTCCAAAATGAAGCTTTCGTGTGGTTTTTGAAACTTTCATGATCCAAACCTAAACACGTTCTCTAAACCCTTGACTTCGTACAATATAGTTCGAGATATCGCATATTGTAAATGAACCTTCCGTTTGAAATTATTTAGACCTGTTTATCGATTGAATCCTTAGTATATGACATAAGAAGACTATGCGCGCAGGTTTTTTATTTTTTTATTTTTTTCTGAATTTTTTATGCCCGTTTGACTATTTGGGCAACCTAACTTTGACCAACATTTAAACAAGTTTTTCAAAAAAGAATGAAAACTAAGCCTGGATCCTTCTTAGTCACTCCAAAATGAAGCTTAGGTGTGGTTTTTGAAACTTTTCATGATCCAAACCTAAACACGTTCTCTAAACCCTGACTTCGTACAATATAGTTCGAGATATCGCATATTGTATATGAACCTTCTGTTTGAAATTATGTAGACCTTGTTTATCGATTTAAATCCTTAGTATATGACATAAGAACACTATGTGCGCGGGTTTTTCATTTTTTTGATTTTTTTTGATTTTTTAATGCTCATGACTATTTGGTCAACCTAACTTTGACCAACATTAAACAAGTTTTTCAAAAGAAAATGAAAAACTAAGCCTGGATCCTTCTTAGTCACTCCAAAATGAAGCTTTGGTGTGGTTTTTGAAACTTTTCATGATCCAAACCTAAACCCCTTCTCTAAACCCTTGACTTCGTACAACAGAGTTCGAGATATCGCATATTGTACATGAACCTTCTGTTTGAAACTATGTAGACCTTGTTATCGACTGAATCCTTAGTATATGACATAAGAAGACTATGTGCGCAGTTTTTGATTTTTTTGATTTTTTATGCTCATTTGACTATTTGGTCAAACCTAACTTTGACCAACATTTAAACAAGTTTTTCAAAAGAAAATGAAAAACTAAGCCTGGATCCTTCTTAGTCACTCAAAATGAAGCTTTGGTGTGGTTTTTGAAACTTTTCATGATCCAAACCTAAACCCCTTCTCTGAACCCTTGACTTCGTACAACAGAGTTCGAGATATCGCATATTGTACATGAACCTTCTGTTTGAAAAATGTAGACCTTGTTATCGACTTGAATCCTTAGTATATGACATAAGAAGACTATGTGCGCAGGTTTTTCATTTTTTTTTTTGAATTTTTTATGCTCATTTGACTATTTGGTCAAACCTAACTTTGACCAACATTTAAACAAGTTTTTCAAAAGAAAATGAAAAACTAAGCCTGGATCCTTCTTAGTCACTCCAAAATGAAGCTTTGGTGTGGTTTTTGAAACTTTTCATGATCCAAACCTAAACCCCTTCTCTGAACCTTGACTTCGTACAAGAGAGTTCGAGATATCGCATATTGTACATGAACCTTCTGTTTGAAACTATGTAGACCTTGTTTATCGACTTGAATCCTTAGTATATGACATAAGAAGACTGTGCGCAGGTTTT
>CAJUXJ010000222.1:0-22113 GCA_910589775.1 Avena eriantha
TTAAACTTGTCTATGATCGAGAAACTGTGCTCCAAGTCGTCCATAACCGCGGACACGGCTTTCAGAAAGATTTACCCTGCAGGGGTGCACAAATAGCAACACACACTCGATCAACCTCGGAAAAAACCAACTCAAAACCCAACGAGGCATTCAAGACAAAGCGATCACAGGATTCAGTAGTATTTCAGGGGGCTACCCCATTAAGCTACCCGCAACGAGCTAGCTGACTCCGAGACGGACTCAAGGTTGTGTGGACGGCGGTAAACGACTGGGAACCCGAAAATGTGACTGGCGTGTCGATACAGCAAGCGAAAACGTGTCACGATCCAAAACAGTACAGGTGCTCCTCGCACAATCTTAATAAAGCAGTAACATGGCATAAGTACAGGATAGTAATAAAGCCCCAAACTAATTGTGGCCCCAAGAAATAAGAATGAATCAAGCTCTGGCTCAGGAGGGTCCATAAGGCCTCCCGGATGTGGATAGTGCGAATAGTCATAGAACAAGGGAATCAAGTACGGGGGTCCTACGGGACACAAGTGAGGCATGAAAAACCAAATAGCAGATATTGCTCACCGGTGCCCTCTTTCATTAGTTATCCATTACTACTCAGGTTATGTTGTTTAGGTACCTCATTATCCATCAGACATTCACTACCCTACACATGCTTTTCTACTACTCGCATGGCTCAAAAAACTCCTGTAGTAATGGCTCATGGGATGGAGGAACAAGCTTGGTGGGGTTTTAAAAGTAAAGGCTATGTAGTACTTGGGATTCAATTTAATGCAATCGCGACTCAATGATGCAAGAATAAGATAGAGGCAATAGGTACTATGTATGCAAGCATGTGGTAGTGCTTTCCTGGCAGCTCAGTTGAAGCGAGAGATGGATCTGGGTAGTACTCTATGATTCCTGGTAATTCTCCTGCTAGGGGTCTATTCGAAGAAGAACCAAAAAACAAGGGCCAACATAAATAAAGTGCACAAGCATATGAATGAGATGCGATAAGCAAAACAAGCATGCCATGATGAATGATGCACAATTCACATGGCATTAAAGTAGCATGGCATGGTGAGGTGTGGGGTACAAGAATAAAGCATTTTATTATTTGGTTAGTCAAGTTTTATTGCCATCAACAGTTCAGATTCTTAATAATGACATGATGCATGCCTCAATTTAGAACAAGGACTGCATAGATAGAACGGGCTCGTCGCGCTGATCGATTTAGATATATTTTGATTTGGTTGAATTAGTTAGAGATTTAAAGTTATTAATTTAATTAGAAAAGGGAATTTTATTGTAATTTTAATCATCTCGAAAATATAAATTGCTCAAATAATATTTTGAATAGCATATTTGAAATCCTCACATTTTTCTGATTCAAAATCATATATTATATGTATTATTTGGATTTATAATTTAAAAGTTATTTAAAAATAGATTTGAATTTGAATTTGAATTTAAACTTTTCCTGAAAATGTTTTATTTAAACAGAAATTGAAAAATATTTTTTTTTATACTCAGGCGAGTTCAGCCCAGTCACTGACGGGTGGGCCAGCGCTGAACGAGCGGAAAAGACGCGCCGAAAAACTTTTCTCACCAGGACCTTCCTTAGCCGCAACCGCCGACAGGTGGGGTCGGGCTCAGCGGGGCCACGCAGGCGCGTCGCCCAGCAGGGACGTGAACGTGGGCGGTCCAGGGCTGCGCGGTGGTATTTCCCAGAAAACGAGGGGCCTCTTCAAAATAAAACAGCGTCGAATGACAGGTGGGGGCTACGGGGGCTGCGGGTTCAAGCGGGAAAAAGGCTAGGGGGCTAAGCGCAAAAGGGTATCGGCTGTGTGGCTGCTCGCTGACGGAAAAGGTTCTGCCGGCGGCGGATCTGGCCGTCTTCCGTCGACGATGGCGACGCATCCGCTGGACAAAACGCGTCGACCCAAAAATAAAAAACGTAGAGGGGACAACGAGCTACATCTTTCGTGCAGGGAGCATCTCCATAGGGTGGATGTGCTAGCCGGGCTTCGATGAGGAACAGAGGGCCAGAGGGATCTGAGGCTGTTGCTGACTGCCCGCGCACAGCACGCGGCGGCGCGTAGAGCGTTCGACGGAGTGCGGCGGAGCTACGGCGCAGGAGGAAGAGGGGGACCATGTCTAGGAGATGCAGGGGCTCACCGCGGTGTCACCGGCGTGGTCGTGCGCGCGGAGGGTGGTGGAGATCTGGCGGCGGGCTCGCGGCCATTGAGCTAGGGCTGCGGCGGTGCATGGCGGCGCCAGGCTTGTTTTGGCGAGGCTCTGCTCCGGGCTGGGTGGACGAGGCGAAGAAGGGGAAGCAGATGACCTCGTCGGTGCTCCTGGCTGGGCTTGGAGAGCACCGGGGCGCGCAGATCTCGAACTAGACCGAAGTGGCTAGGGTTTTGCTAGGTGGTGGCCATGGCCTTATGGTGGAGGAAGGAGGAAGGAAGGTGGGGTGTCTGGGGCTCGAGGTCTCGACCTGAGGTGTGCTGGGGAGGTTGGGGTGATAAGGGAGAGAGAGGAGGGCACATGGGGTGGTGCACTTTTTGGCAAAGTAAAGGAGGCCTCGATTGATCTTTCTCTTCCCTCTCTCTTGTTGTCTTGCTAAGGGAGGAAGGGAGGGGACTAGGGAAGAAGGGCATGCGATGGCTGGTGGAGTACTTGCCAAGAAAAGAAAGAGGGGTAGCTCGGGTCTAGCTAGGGAGGGGGCTCGGATTAGAGAGGGGCTAGAGCTAGGGTGGTTAGGGTTTGAGTAGAGCGGAAACAGAGGAAAGGCTAGGTTAGGGTTTGAGCATGAACAAATAAGAGCAAGCAAAAGGTGGGGTTTGGGTGATGGTTAAGGAGAGAGAAGGTGGGGAAGTGAGAAAATAATGGTTTAGGGTTTTCTTTAATGTGGGCATGCTCATGTGTAAAGGCGAAAAGGTGAGGAACGATACCTCACATGATCATGCATGGCATTCCACATGTGAGAGAGGCTTGATGGGCACCATGTCAAGATCAAACCAACAAGGTGGAAAGTTTGAGAGAGAAGAGTAGCTCAAAAGAGATAAACCACCCAAAGATCTAAGTAAAATCCAAAAGAATAGAATGTGGTGGTGCTTGCATGGCCCATGCATGTGCAATAAATGCCATGTGTTACTTTGTGAAAACTATACTAATACAACATGGCATTATCTACATGCACCCCCAAAATATGGAGTAGAGCCAAACTAAAGAAAATATAATTTGATCCATCCCACCCACATGAGCTAGAATAAATATCAAAGGAAAAATACAAGCCCATGGGTAATTAGGATGGTGGAATTATAAGGTGTTGAAAATAAAGGTGATGGAGTTGAATAAAAGATATGCCCCCAATTCAACTTGGGCATTAAACAATATATCAATAACCAAATACAATATCAAGAGGGCAAATACAATTAATAATGCATATGCGAGAAGAACCAAAGAAAAAGGGTTTTATATGTTGCTCAAATGCAAGGTGGCATGATGACATGAGCATGATATAATTATGATGCAACAATTGTATATAGGAAGTAGCCATTATATTACTAGACCAAGTAACATTACCATTGTAGACAAATGGGATGCTACAACTCTCCCCCACTAAACAGGAATCTCGCCCCGAGATTCTAGGAAGAAGAAGAAGACTCAAAGAGGGTAGGATACTTGGCACGGAGCTCATCTTCATGTTCCCAAGTGGCTTCATCAACGGAATGGTGCGACCACTGCACCTTGCAGAACTTGATGGACTTGTTGCGAGTCCTTCTTTCTGCGACTTCTAGAATTTTTATGGGGTGTTCTTGATAAGACAGATCTTCTTGGAAATTGATGAATTCATGGTCCACGGTCCTGCCGGGATCCTTGAAGCACTTCTGAGTTGAGAGATGTGGAAAACATCATGGACCTTGAGTTTTTTCAGGGAGCTCAAGAGCATACGCAACTTCTCCTCTTCTTCCACGAATTTTGAAAGGACCGATGTATCTAGGAGCCAGCTTTCCTTTGATACCAAAACGGTGCGTGCCTCTCATGGGAGTGACACGAAGGTAAACGAGATCACCAGGGACATACTCCATGTCTGTGTGCTTTCTGTCATAATTGCTCTTCTGGCGACTTTGAGCAATCTTCAGGTTTTCAAGAATGATGTGAACTTTCTCCTCCACTTGAGTTACAATATCGGGGCCAAACAATATTCTTTCACCTGCGCCCGACCAACCAATTGGAGTTCTGCATTTGCGACCATAGAGAGCCTCAAATGGTGCCATCTTTAGACTTTTCTGGAAACTGTTGTTGTAAGAGAATTCAGCATAAGGAAGACATTCTTCCCACTTCATGCCGAAAGAGATAACGCAAGCACGGAGCATATCTTCCAGAATCTGATTGATCCTTTCAACTTGTCCTTGCGACTGAGGGTGGTAAGCTGTGCTGAAGTTCAATTTTGTTCCCAAAGCATTTTGGAAACTTCCCCAGAACTTGGAAGTGAAGATGCTTCCTTGGCCTGAACTGATCTCAAGAGGAACTCCATATAGAGAGACAATTCTGTTGATATAGAGCTCAGCCAACTGAATTGCAGAAATTGTTTCCTTGACAGGAAATAAGTGAGCTACTTTAGAAAGCCTGTCGATGACAACAAAGATTGCATTGTTGCCCTTCTGCGACCTTGGAAAACTAGTGATGAAGTCCATCTCTACTTTCTCCCATTTCCATTCCGGAGGCTTCAATGGCTGTAGAAGACCAGAAGGTTTCTGATGGACAGCTTTAACTCTGCGATAAACATCACACTCTGAGACATACTTGGCACAATATCATTTCAACCCAGGCCACCAATACTGTGTTTTCAAGTCCATGTACATCTTAGTGCTGCCAGGGTGGATAGAAAGAACAGAATCATGCGCCTCCTTGAGAACTTGCTCTCTTAAACCCGGGGTAGTTCGGAACAAACATCCGATGTTCAAAGAAAAGAGTGCCTGGTCGTCAACATGGAAAGACTCATACTTCGGAAGCTGAATGTTGGAGATGATCTTTTTAGTGTAAGGATCACCAAGTTGAATGGAACGGACCTTTTCTGCCAAGAGAGGTGTTACCAGAAGGTTCAGAAGATACCCTTGATCCACAATTTCAAGGTCGAGCTTGCGGAATTCCTCGCACAAGAGAGGCTGTTGTTCTTCTATCATGAGGTTGTTGACATAAGCTTTTCGGCTGAGAGCATCGGCCATGACATTAGCTTTGCCCGGAGTGTAGTTGATGGTCAAATCGAAATCATTCATTGTTTCAATCCACCTCCTCTGACGAAGGTTGAGATCAGGTTGTGTGAATATATACTTCAGACTCTTGTGATCAGAAAAGATCTCACAACGGTTGCCAAGCAAGTAATGCCTCCATACTTTCAAAGCAAAGACAACTGCTGCGAGTTCAAGGTCATGTGTAGGATAGTTGATCTCGTGCGTCTTCAACTGTCGAGAGGCATAAACAACAACTTGTTTTTCTTGCATAAGGACCGCACCCAATCCTTGAAATGAAGCATCACAGAATATCTGGAAAGGCTTTGATTGTATCTGGAGGAACCAAGACTGGTGTGGAAGTGAGCTTCTCTTTGAGTGTTTCAAAGCTTGCTTGACATGCAGGAGTCCAAAGGTATTTCTTGCCTTTCTGAGGAGATCGGTAAGAGGTTTCGCAATCTTTGAGAAGTTTTGAACGAAGCGACGACAGTAACTGGCCAAACCAAGGAAACTCCGGACTTCTTTGACATTTATGGGTGGAAGCCAGTCCATAATTGTCTTAATAGTTTCTAGGTTGACGGCGATGACCTTGGCAGAGATGACGTGACCAAGGTAGGTGACTTGAGGCAGCCAGAATTCACACTTGGAGAACTTTGCATACAAGCGGTTCTCACGAAGCTTGTTTAGGACACACCGAAGGTGTTCTTCATGTTCTTCCTTCGACTTAGAATAGACTAGAATGTCATCCAGATAGACCACAACGAACTTGTCAAGATACTCCATGAAAACCGAGTTCATAAGCCTCGAGAAGGTGGCAGGCGCGTTGGTGAGACCGAAAGACATGACCGTGTACTCGTACAGGCCATAGCGGGTGGTGAAAGCTGTTTTTGGAACATCTTCCTTGCGGATCTTGATTTGATGATATCCACTTCTCAAATCAAGCTTAGAGAATACCACAGCTCTAGCTAGCTGATCGAAGAGATCATTAATCCGCGGAAGGGGATATTTATTCTTGATGGTTTTAGCATTGAGTGCCCGATAGTCAACACAAAGTCTATCAGTCTTGTCTCGCTTCTTCACAAAGATGGTTGGGCTAACCCAAGAAGAAGTACTGTGCTGAATGAAACCCAACTTCTCTTGTTCATCAAGCTGACGCTTGAGTTCAGCCAACTCAGCAGGACCCATTTTATAAGGCCGCTTGGAAATAGGAGCAGTACCAGGTTCAAGTTCAATCACAAACTCAACCTCACGATCCGGAGGCATACCTGACAACTCTTCAGGAAAGACATCTGGGAACTCACAGACTACAGGAACACTCTGAATACCTTCCATAGCATCATCATTCAGAGCCGCCAAAGAGTAAAGCTGAATTGCAGGAGTCAGAATTGGAGAATAGACTATATGGCCTTCAGGAATTTTCAGAGGAAACCAAACGTTCAGCACAATCAATCACAGCTGCATTTGTTGTTAACCAATCGATGCCCAAGATAACATCAATATCAGAATTGCCCAGAATAATTAAAGAAGCCGGAAACGAAGAGCCACCAATCTCAATTTGATTGCCATGGCTAATATGAGCAGCCCTCATGTTGACCCAGGAGATTGTACCACAAGACGATGCAATAAAGGAACCATAGCCAGAACATGCTCATGCGCAAACTTGTGAGAAACAAAAGAATGCGAAGCACCAGAATCAAACAAAACTCGTACAGGGACTGAGTTAACAAGAAGCATACCCATCACAACTCCAGGTGCATGCTCAGCTTGAGCGATGTTGACACAGTTGGCACGAGCAACCGTAGACCCAGGCTTGGTGTTGATGTTGAGAGCCCGAGGTGGAGGTGCACGAACCATAGGAGAACTTGCCGCAGGTCTGGAGGTGGTGGTGGAAGAGCTTTGTTGTTCATAGGACAATTCCAGTGCTGATGCCCAGTGTTTCCACAAGTATAGCAAGCACCAGGTGGACGTGGAGCAACGTAGCCAGGGACTCCGCCAGGCGCTCCAGGGTAGTTGTGGTTGTAGCCCCTGGGAGCCGCAGTGAAGGAGTTTGGTGGTCTTGATGCGTAGCTTGACGGTCTTGGTGGAGCAGGGAGTGACGGTGGGGTGTTAGGAACCCAGACACGACGCTTAGAAGGAGCTGTCATAGCAGAAGAGCTTGCTGTATCACGGCTGTGTTTCTTTGACTCCTCAAACACTTGCCTACTTGCTTCCTCCTGCAGAGCTGTGTGTTGGAGTTCCAGAAAAGACCCCGGCCTTGCATGAGTGATTGCATATTTGATTGAAGCATTGAGTCCTTGCCTGAACCTCTTCTGCTTTTTCTTGTCATCAGAGATCTCATCGCCACCATACCGAGAAAGGTTCATGAAGTTTCTGATGTAGGTGTTGACATTGTCAATGCCCTGCTTGAGGTTGAGAAACACTTCCTTCATCCTTTCCATGACAATTTCTGACAGATATTGCTCTTTGAACGCCGCAATGAATTGCTCCCAAGTAGGCTGAAAACCAGAGAGGTCTGCCTTGAGGTAATTTTCCCACCATAGAGTTGCATCTCCCTTCAGAAGGTGAGTGGCACATTTGACTCACTCTTGCTCGGGAACATCCGCAGTCATCAGCAACCTTGATATTTCCCGCAGCCAATCATCCGCATCAAGTGGCTGATCAGACACTTCAAATTGGCGTGGGTTGAACTGAGAATCTCTTGATGTCTCCTCTCTTGGGAGGTGGAGGGTAGCGGAACAAACTCATTCCTCCTGACACTTTCCTCGAAGCGCTGCTGGTTCTGCTGCATAGTGCCCAAAGCATTTGCAATACTTGCCAAAGCAGCCCCCAGTTCAGGTGGTATGTCCTCCTCAGAACGGCGTGGTGGTGCCATCCTGTGATTGATATAAAACACAAGTCAGTACTATAATGGAGAATGATAATAATCCAAAATAGTACCAAAATGGAATTAACCAAGATTAAAGGATGCAATTCACTGAGATGATATTAAAATATCAACAAAGTTAAAGGCAACTAGAAGATATTAAGCATATTGCACACGACTGAACAAGGAGTGTGGTACACAAGCTAACAAAGAAAAAAATTCCGCAAATTTCGGCATTAAAATACCACTATATGCGCAAAACCACTTAACGAATCAAGATTAGTAACTCTACTAGTTCAACATACAAGAGCAAATGATAAAAGTAGTGGTATGGTCGCGACTCCATCCCGCACTCAAATCATTACTCCGCACATGAATCAGTAAAACACATATCCAAACACCTTCTTCTTAAGATGAACCTAAAGATTGGTAACTACGAAAAAGAACACCCCAACAAGATAACGTCGGATAACAAAGAGTAAGATAGATCACATCGGTATACAACGAATCAGAATAGATCGCGTCGGTTTACAAAGGCCTGTCGGTATGGAATGTACCAACAGTTGATAACCAAAAGGCAGATAGTAATAACATTTGGATGCAACAGATAGACAAGGAATTCACACACACACACACACAACCTATGGTACTACGGAACCCAGAACACGTGAATCCTAGTTTGAATTTTTTAGAAGATAATTGAAAATGTTACACTTCCTTAGCAGAAAAAGGGTGGGTGGGTGGGAGAAGAAAAATGGAAGCAGTCCTACTCTCACATTTGTTTTTTCCCTAGTATACATAACTACCAAAAATATTTGCTAGACTGACAACGACCATTTTGGCTGAGACCCTCAAGGGCGGGATGACTCTGATACCAATTGTAACTACCTCGGTGAATTACGCTCTTAGTTACATGCCTAGATGAGCAAAAGTGGTTAAAATAGTACGGTGGGGCCCGAGGCCACTCACGATAGACCTTTTGGCCGTCCTAACCACTTTCAGAACATCGGGACAAGAACGAGCGGCGTAATCGGCAGGCGAAGGGATCAACTATATACACAAGTGGGTATGTATGCAAGCCACATACAACAGTTCTCAGAGCCATTCCATCTAAAAGAAATGGAAATATTGCAACACCATACGGCAAGATCCAAATATCCTAAATAGATATAATAGTTTCGGATAGCTCCTCATACATCAAACATCAGAGTATCAGGCGGGAAGCGGAAACGAGATCCGAGTATGGATAAGAAGCAAATCGGCGTAAGATGCCACATAAATAAACACATCCCGCCCACAGATCTCACGGATCCCCGTTCCTAGAATCTCTACACCGCGTGATCGTTGCCAACATCATCTGTCTCCTCCACCCAGTATCCTTCTTGCGGGTACAGTTGTTCATCTGAATCAAACAATTTATCATGTGAGACCCTAGGGGTACTCAGCAAGTCTTTATGCCGCTAAAGGGGACACAACCTGGGGGTGACGCCATTGCAGCAAAAGATAACAACTAACAAGTCTATAGATACTCGCTAACCATCCGCCTAACCAATGATAGACGGAATTCCGTGAATTAAGAACAACAGTTATAACAGTATAATTAACAGATCCATCCTCCTCCTCGCTTACCAACGAGGAAGCGGACAAACAACCCCCATCCGTTGGCAGTTTTATTAACCATTCCATGAGTATTGCACTATTTACTAGTCAGGTACTTAGGCAATTTAAAAGCGGTACTTTAGTTAAACTTGTCTATGATCGAGAAACTGTGCTCCAAGTCGTCCATAACCGCGGACACGGCTTTCAGAAAGATTTACCCTGCAGGGGTGCACAAATAGCAACACACACTCGATCAACCTCGGAAAAAACCAACTCAAAACCCAACGAGGCATTCACGACAAAGCGATCACAGGATTCAGTAGTATTTCAGGGGGCCACCCCATTAAGCTACCCGCAACGAAGCTAGCTGACTCCGAGACGGACTCAAGGTTTGTGTGGACGGCGGTAAACGACTGGGAACCCGAAAATGTGACTGGGCTTGTCGATACAGCGAAAACGTGTCACGATCCAAAACAGTACAGGTGCTCCTCGCACAATCTTAAATAAAGCAGTAACATGGCATAAGTACAGGATAGTAATAAAGCCCCAAACTAATTGTGGCCCCAAGAAACAAGAATGAATCAAGCTCTGGCTCAGGAGGGTCCATAGGCCTCCCGGATGTGGATAGTGCGAATAGTCAAGGAACAGGAATCAAGTACTCGGGGTCCTACGGGACACAAGTGAGCATGAAAAACCAAATAGCAGATATTGCTCACCGGTGCCTCTTTCATTAGTTATCCCATTACTACTCAGGTTATGTTGTTTAGGTACCTCATTATCCATCAGACATTCACATACCCTACACATGCTTTTCTACTACTCGCATGGCTCAAAAAACTCCTGTAGTAATGGCTCATGGGATGGAGGAACAAGCTTGGTGGGGTTTAAAAGTAAAGGCTATGTAGTACTTGGGATTCAATTTAATGCAATCGCGACTCAATGATGCAAGAATAAGATAGAGGCAATAGGTACTATATGTATGCAAGCATGTGGTAGTGCTTTCCTGGCAGCTCAGTTGAAGCGAGAGATGGATCTGGGTAGTACTCCTATGATTCCTGGTAATTCTCCTGCTAGGGGTCTATTCGAAGAAGAACCAAAAAACAAGGGCCAACATAAATAAAGTGCACAAGCATATGAATGAGATGCGATAAGCAAACAAGCATGCCATGATGAATGATGCACAATTCACATGGCATTAAAGTAGCATGGCATGGTGAGGTGTGGGGTACAAGAATAAAGCATTTTATTATTTGGTTAGTCAAGTTTTATTGCCATCAACAGTTCAGATTCTTAATAATGACATGATGCATGCCTCAATTTAGAACAAGGACTGCATAGATAGAACGGGCTCGTCGCGCTGATCGATTTAGATATATTATTTGTTGAATTTGGAGTTAGAGATTTAAAGTTATTAATTTAATTAGAAAAGGGAATTTTATTGTAATTTTAATCATCTCGAAAATATAAATTGCTCAAATAATATTTTGAATAGCATATTTGAAATCCTCACATTTTTCTGATTCAAAATCATATATTATATGTATTATTTGGATTTATAATTTAAAAGTTATTTAAAAATAGATTTGAATTTGAATTTGAATTTAAACTTTTCCTGAAAATGTTTTATTTAAACAGAAATTGAAAATATTTTTTTTATACTCAGGCGAGTTCAGCCCCAGTCACTGACGGGTGGGCCAGCGCTGAACGAGCGGAAAAGACGCGCCGAAAACTTTTCTCACCAGGACCTTCCTTAGCCGCAACCGCCGACAGGTGGGGTCGGGCTCAGCGGGGCCACGCAGGCGCGTCGCCCAGCAGGGACGTGACACGTGGGCGGTCCAGGGCTGCGCGGTGGTATTTCCCAGAAAACCGAGGGGCCTCTTCAAATAAAACAGCGTCGAATGACAGGTGGGGCTACGGGGGCTGCGGGTTCAAGCGGGAAAAAGGCTAGGGGGCTAAGCGCAAAAGGGTATCGGCTGTGGCTGCTCGCTGACGGAAAAGGTTCTGCCGGCGGCGGATCTGGCCGTCTTCCGTCGACGATGGCGACGCATCCGCTGGACAAACGCGTCGACCCAAAAATAAAAAACGTAGAGGGGACAACGAGCTACATCTTTCGTGCAGGGAGCATCTCCATAGGGTGGATGTGCTAGCCGGGCTTCGATGAGGAACAGAGGGCCAGAGGGATCTGAGGCTGTTGCTGACTGCCCGCGCACAGCACGCGGCGGCGCGTAGAGCGTTCGACGGAGTGCGGCGGGAGCTACGGCGCAGGAGGAAGAGGGGGACCATGTCTAGGAGATGCAGGGGCTCACCGCGGTGTCACCGGCGTGGTCGTGCGCGCGGAGGTGGTGGAGATCTGGCGGCGGGCTCGCGGCCATTGAGCTAGGGCTGCGGCGGTGCATGGCGGCGCCAGGCTTGTTTTGGCGAGGCTCTGCTCCCGGGCTGGTACGAGGCGAAGAAGGGGAAGCAGATGACCTCGTCGGTGCTCCTGGCTGGGCTTGGAGAGCACCGGGGCGCGCAGATCTCGAACTAGACCGAAGTGGCTAGGGTTTTGCTAGGTGGTGGCCATGGCCTTATGGTGGAGGAAGGAGGAAGGAAGGTGGGGTGTCTGGGGCTCGAGGTCTCGACCTGAGGTGTGCTGGGGAGGTTGGGGTGATAAGGGAGAGAGAGGAGGGCACATGGGGTGGTGCACTTTTTGGCAAAGTAAAGGAAGGCCTCGATTGATCTTTCTCTTCCCTCTCTCTTGTTGTCTTGCTAAGGGAGGAAGGGAGGGGACTAGGGAAGAGGGCATGCGATGGCTGGTGGAGTACTTGCCAAGAAAAGAAAGAGGGGTAGCTCGGGTCTAGCTAGGGAGGGGGCTCGGATTAGAGAGGGGCTAGAGCTAGGGTGGTTAGGGTTTGAGTAGAGAGGAAAAGAGGAAAGGCTAGGTTAGGGTTTGAGCATGAACAAATAAAGAGCAAGCAAAAGGTTGGGGTTTGGGTGATGGTTAAGGAGAGAGAAGGTGGAAGTGAGAAAATAATGGTTTAGGGTTTTCTTTAATGTGGCATGATCATGTGTAAAGGAGAAAAGGTGAGGAAGATACCTCACATGATCATGCATGGCATTCCACATGTGAGAGAGGCTTGATGGGCACATGTCAAGATCAAACCAACAAGGTGGAAAAGTTTGAGAGAGAAGAGTAGCTCAAAAGAGATAAACCACCCAAAGATCTAAGTAAAATCCAAAAGAATAGAATGTGGTGGTGCTTGCATGGCCCATGCATGTGCAATAAATGCCATGTGTTACTTTGTGAAAACTATACTAATACAACATGGCATTATCTACATGCACCCCCAAAATATGGAGTAGAGCCAAACTAAAGAAAATATAATTTGATCCATCCCACCCACATGAGCTAGAATAAATATCAAAGGAAAAATACAAGCCCATGGGTAATTAGGATGGTGGAATTATAAGGTGTTGAAAATAAAGGTGATGGAGTTGAATAAAAGATATGCCCCCAATTCAACTTGGGCATTAAACAATATATCAATAACCAAATACAATATCAAGAGGCAAATACAATTAATAATGCATATGCGAGAAGAACCAAAGAAAAAGGGTTTTATATGTTGCTCAAATGCAAGGTGGCATGATGACATGAGCATGATATAATTATGATGCAACAATTGTATATAGGAAGTAGCCATTATATTACTAGACCAAGTAACATTACCATTGTTAGACAAATGGGATGCTACAACTCTCCCCCACTAAACAGGAATCTCGCCCCGAGATTCTAGGAAGAAGAAGAAGACTCAAAGAGGGTAGGATACTTGGCACGGAGCTCATCTTCATGTTCCCAAGTGGCTTCATCAACGGAATGGTGCGACCACTGCACCTTGCAGAACTTGATGGACTTGTTGCGAGTCCTTCTTTCTGCGACTTCTAGAATTTTTATGGGGTGTTCTTGATAAGACAGATCTTCTTGGAAATTGATGAATTCATGGTCCACGGTCCTGCCGGGATCCTTGAAGCACTTCTTGAGTTGAGAGATGTGGAAAACATCATGGACCTTGAGTTTTTCAGGGAGCTCAAGAGCATACGCAACTTCTCCTCTTCTTCCACGAATTTTGAAAGGACCGATGTATCTAGGAGCCAGCTTTCCTTTGATACCAAAACGGTGCGTGCCTCTCATGGGAGTGACACGAAGGTAAACGAGATCACCAGGGACATACTCCATGTCTGTGTGCTTTCTGTCATAATTGCTCTTCTGGCGACTTTGAGCAATCTTCAGGTTTTCAAGAATGATGTGAACTTTCTCCTCCACTTGAGTTACAATATCGGGGCCAAACAATATTCTTTCACCTGCGCCCGACCAACCAATTGGAGTTCTGCATTTGCGACCATAGAGAGCCTCAAATGGTGCCATCTTTAGACTTTTCTGGAAACTGTTGTTGTAAGAGAATTCAGCATAAGGAAGACATTCTTCCCACTTCATGCCGAAAGAGATAACGCAAGCACGGAGCATATCTTCCAGAATCTGATTGATCCTTTCAACTTGTCCTTGCGACTGAGGGTGGTAAGCTGTGCTGAAGTTCAATTTTGTTCCCAAAGCATTTTGGAAACTTCCCCAGAACTTGGAAGTGAAGATGCTTCCTTGGCCTGAACTGATCTCAAGAGGAACTCCATATAGAGAGACAATTCTGTTGATATAGAGCTCAGCCAACTGAATTGCAGAAATTGTTTCCTTGACAGGAAATAAGTGAGCTACTTTAGAAAGCCTGTCGATGACAACAAAGATTGCATTGTTGCCCTTCTGCGACCTTGGAAAACTAGTGATGAAGTCCATCTCTACTTTCTCCCATTTCCATTCCGGAGGCTTCAATGGCTGTAGAAGACCAGAAGGTTTCTGATGGACAGCTTTAACTCTGCGATAAACATCACACTCTGAGACATACTTGGCACAATATCATTTCAACCCAGGCCACCAATACTGTGTTTTCAAGTCCATGTACATCTTAGTGCTGCCAGGGTGGATAGAAAGAACAGAATCATGCGCCTCCTTGAGAACTTGCTCTCTTAAACCCGGGTAGTTCGGAACAAACATCCGATGTTCAAAGAAAAGAGTGCCTTGGTCGTCAACATGGAAAGACTCATACTTCGGAAGCTGAATGTTGGAGATGATCTTTTTAGTGTAAGGATCACCAAGTTGAATGGAACGGACCTTTTCTGCCAAGAGAGGTGTTACCAGAAGGTTCAGAAGATACCCTTGATCCACAATTTCAAGGTCGAGCTTGCGGAATTCCTCGCACAAGAGAGGCTGTTGTTCTTCTATCATGAGGTTGTTGACATAAGCTTTTCGGCTGAGAGCATCGGCCATGACATTAGCTTTGCCCGGAGTGTAGTTGATGGTCAAATCGAAATCATTCATTGTTTCAATCCACCTCCTCTGACGAAGGTTGAGATCAGGTTGTGTGAATATATACTTCAGACTCTTGTGATCAGAAAAGATCTCACAACGGTTGCCAAGCAAGTAATGCCTCCATACTTTCAAAGCAAAGACAACTGCTGCGAGTTCAAGGTCATGTGTAGGATAGTTGATCTCGTGCGTCTTCAACTGTCGAGAGGCATAAACAACAACTTGTTTTTCTTGCATAAGGACCGCACCCAATCCTTGAAATGAAGCATCACAGAATATCTGGAAAGGCTTTGATGTATCTGGAGGAACCAAGACTGGTGTGGAAGTGAGCTTCTCTTTGAGTGTTTCAAAGCTTGCTTGACATGCAGGAGTCCAAAGGTATTTCTTGCCTTTCTTGAGGAGATCGGTAAGAGGTTTCGCAATCTTTGAGAAGTTTTGAACGAAGCGACGACAGTAACTGGCCAAACCAAGGAAACTCCGGACTTCTTTGACATTTATGGGTGGAAGCCAGTCCATAATTGTCTTAATAGTTTCTAGGTTGACGGCGATGACCTTGGCAGAGATGACGTGACCAAGGTAGGTGACTTGAGGCAGCCAGAATTCACACTTGGAGAACTTTGCATACAAGCGGTTCTCACGAAGCTTGTTTAGGACACACCGAAGGTGTTCTTCATGTTCTTCCTTCGACTTAGAATAGACTAGAATGTCATCCAGATAGACCACAACGAACTTGTCAAGATACTCCATGAAAACCGAGTTCATAAGCCTCGAGAAGGTGGCAGGCGCGTTGGTGAGACCGAAAGACATGACCGTGTACTCGTACAGGCCATAGCGGGTGGTGAAAGCTGTTTTTGGAACATCTTCCTTGCGGATCTTGATTTGATGATATCCACTTCTCAAATCAAGCTTAGAGAATACCACAGCTCTAGCTAGCTGATCGAAGAGATCATTAATCCGCGGAAGGGGATATTTATTCTTGATGGTTTTAGCATTGAGTGCCCGATAGTCAACACAAAGTCTATCAGTCTTGTCTCGCTTCTTCACAAAGATGGTTGGGCTAACCCAAGAAGAAGTACTGTGCTGAATGAAACCCAACTTCTCTTGTTCATCAAGCTGACGCTTGAGTTCAGCCAACTCAGCAGGACCCATTTTATAAGGCCGCTTGGAAATAGGAGCAGTACCAGGTTCAAGTTCAATCACAAACTCAACCTCACGATCCGGAGGCATACCTGACAACTCTTCAGGAAAGACATCTGGGAACTCACAGACTACAGGAACACTCTGAATACCTTCCATAGCATCATCATTCAGAGCCGCCAAAGAGTAAAGCTGAATTGCAGGAGTCAGAATTGGAGAATAGACTATATGGCCTTCAGGAATTTTCAGAGAAACCAAACGTTCAGCACAATCAATCACAGCTGCATTTGTTGTTAACCAATCGATGCCCAAGATAACATCAATATCAGAATTGCCCAGAATAATTAAAGAAGCCGGAAACGAAGAGCCACCAATCTCAATTTGATTGCCATGGCTAATATGAGCAGCCCTCATGTTTGACCCAGGAGATTGTACCACAAGACGATGCAATAAAGGAACCATAGCCAGAACATGCTCATGCGCAAACTTGTGAGAAACAAAAGAATGCGAAGCACCAGAATCAAACAAAACTCGTACAGGGACTGAGTTAACAAGAAGCATACCCATCACAACTCCAGGTGCATGCTCAGCTTGAGCGATGTTGACACAGTTGGCACGAGCAACCGTAGACCCAGGCTTGGTGTTGATGTTGAGAGCCCGAGGTGGAGGTGCACGAACCATAGGAGAACTTGCCGCAGGTCTTGGAGGTGGTGGTGGAAGAGCTTTGTTGTTCATAGGACAATTCCAGTGCTGATGCCCAGTGTTTCCACAAGTATAGCAAGCACCAGGTGGACGTGGAGCAACGTAGCCAGGGACTCCGCCAGGCGCTCCAGGGTAGTTGTGGTTGTAGCCCCTGGGAGCCGCAGTGAAGGAGTTTGGTGGTCTTGATGCGTAGCTTGACGGTCTTGGTGGAGCAGGGAGTGACGGTGGGGTGTTAGGAACCCAGACACGACGCTTAGAAGGAGCTGTCATAGCAGAAGAGCTTGCTGTATCACGGCTGTGTTTCTTTGACTCCTCAAACACTTGCCTACTTGCTTCCTCCTGCAGAGCTGTGTGTTGGAGTTCCAGAAAAGACCCCGGCCTTGCATGAGTGATTGCATATTTGATTGAAGCATTGAGTCCTTGCCTGAACCTCTTCTGCTTTTTCTTGTCATCAGAGATCTCATCGCCACCATACCGAGAAAGGTTCATGAAGTTTCTGATGTAGGTGTTGACATTGTCAATGCCCTGCTTGAGGTTGAGAAACACTTCCTTCATCCTTTCCATGACAATTTCTGACAGATATTGCTCTTTGAACGCCGCAATGAATTGCTCCCAAGTAGGCTGAAAACCAGAGAGGTCTGCCTTGAGGTAATTTTCCCACCATAGAGTTGCATCTCCCTTCAGAAGGTGAGTGGCACATTTGACTCACTCTTGCTCGGGAACATCCGCAGTCATCAGCAACCTTGATATTTCCCGCAGCCAATCATCCGCATCAAGTGGCTGATCAGACACTTCAAATTGGCGTGGGTTGAACTTGAGAAATCTCTGATGTCTCCTCTCTTGGGAGGTGGAGGTAGCGGAACAAACTCATTCCTCCTGACACTTTCCTCGAAGCGCTGCTGGTTCTGCTGCATAGTGCCCAAAGCATTTGCAATACTTGCCAAAGCAGCCCCCAGTTCAGGTGGTATGTCCTCCTCAGAACGGCGTGGTGGTGCCATCCTGTGATTGATATAAAACACAAGTCAGTACTATAATGGAGAATGATAATAATCCAAAATAGTACCAAAATGGAATTAACCAAGATTAAAGGATGCAATTCACTGAGATGATATTAAAATATCAACAAAGTTAAAGGCAACTAGAAGATATTAAGCATATTGCACACGACTGAACAAGGAGTGTGGTACACAAGCTAACAAAGAAAAAAATTCCGCAAATTTCGGCATTAAAATACCACTATATGCGCAAACCACTTAACGAATCAAGATTAGTAACTCTACTAGTTCAACATACAAGAGCAAATGATAAAAGTAGTGGTATGGTCGCGACTCCATCCCGCACTCAAATCATTACTCCGCACATGAATCAGTAAAACACATATCCAAACACCTTCTTCTTAAGATGAACCTAAAGATTGGTAACTACGAAAAAGAACACCCCAACAAGATAACGTCGGATAACAAAGAGTAAGATAGATCACATCGGTATACAACGAATCAGAATAGATCGCGTCGGTTTACAAAGGCCTGTCGGTATGGAATGTACCAACAGTTGATAACCAAAAGGCAGATAGTAATAACATTTGGATGCAACAGATAGACAAGGAATTCACACACCCACACACACCATGGTACTACGGAACCTAGAACACGTGAATCCTAGTTTGAATTTTTTAGAAGATATTGAAAATTTACACTTCCTTAGCAGAAAAAGGGTGGGTGGGTGGGAGAAGAAAATGGAAGCAGTCCTACTCTCACATTTGTTTTTCCCTAGTATACATAACTACCAAAAAGATTTACCTGCAGGGGTGCATAACAAAAGCAACACACCTCTGATCAACCTCGAAAACCAACTCAAAACCCAACGAGGCATTCACGACAAAGCGTCACAGGATTCAGTAGTATTTCAGGGGGCCACCCCATTAAGCTACCCGCAACGAAGCTCTGACTCCGAGACGGACCAAGGTTTGTGTGGACGGCGGTAAACGACTGGGAACCCGAAAATGTGACTGGGCTTGTCGATACAGCGAAAACGTGTCACGATCCAAAACTTACAGGTGCTCCCGCACAATCTTAAATAAGCAGTAAGACATGGCATAAGTACAGGATAGTAATAAAGCCCCAAACTAATTGTGGCCCCAAGAAATAAGAATGAATCACGCTCTGGCTCAGGAGGGTCCATAAGGCCTCCCGGATGTGGATAGTGCGAATAGTCAAGGAACAGGAATCAAGTACTCGGGGTCCTACGGGACACAAGTGAGCATGAAAAACCAAATAGCAGATATTGCTCACCGGTGCCTCTTCATTAGTTATCCATTACTACTCAGGTTATGGTTGTTTTAGGGTACCTCATTATCCATCAGACATTCACATACCCCTACACATGCTTTTCTACTACTCGCATGGCTCAAAAACTCCTGTAGTAATGGCTCATGGATGGAGGAACAAGCTTGGTGGGGTTTAAAAGTAAGGCTATGTAGTACTTGGGATTCAATTTAATGCAATCGCGACTCAATGATGCAAGAATAAGATAGAGGCAATAGGTACTATATGTATGCAAGCATGTGGTTAGTGCTTTCCTGGCAGCTCAGTTGAAGCGAGAGATGGATCTGGGTAGTACTCCTATGATTCCTGGTAATTCTCCTGCTAGGGGTCTATTCGAAGAAGAACCAAAAAACAAGGGCCACAACATAAATAAAGTGCACAAGCATATGAATTGAGATGCGATAAGCAAACAAGCATGCCATGATGAATGATGCACAATTCACATGCATTAAAGTAGCATGGCATGGTGAGGTGTGGGGTACAAGAATAAAGCATTTTATTATTTGGTTAGTCAAGTTTTATTGCCATCAACAGTTCAGATTCTTAATAATGACATGATGCATGCCTCAATTTAGAACAAGGACTGCATAGATAGAACGGCTCGTCGCGCTGATCGATTAGATATATTATTTGTTGAATTTGGAGTTAGAGATTTAAAGTATTAATTTACTTAGAAAAGGGAATTTATTGTAATTTTAATCATCTCGAAAATATAAATTGCTCAAATAATATTTTGAATAGCATATTTGAAATCCTCACATTTTTCTGATTCAAAATCATATATTATATGTATTATTTGGATTTATAATTTAAAAGTTATTTAAAAATAGATTTGAATTTGAATTTGAATTTAAACTTTTCCTGAAATGTTTTATTTAAACAGAAATTGAAAAATAGTTTTTTATACTCAGGCGAGTTCAGCCCCAGTCACTGACGGGTGGGCCAGCGCTGAACGAGCGGAAAAGACGCGCCGAAAACTTTTCTCACCAGGACCTTCCTTAGCCGCAACCGCCGACAGGTGGGGTCGGGCCTTAGCGGGGCCACGCACGCGCATCGCCCAGCATTGACGTGACACATGGGCGGTCCAGGGCTGCGGTTGGTGTTTCCCAGAAAACCGAGGGGCCTCTTCAAAAATAAAACGGCGGGACAGACAGGTGGGGCCTGCGGGGGCTGCGGGTTTAGAGGGAAAAAGCTAGGGGGCTAAGTGCAAAAGGGTATCGCTGTGGCTGCTCGCTGACGGAAAAGGTTCTGCCAGCGGCGGATCTAGCCGTCTTCCCGTCGACGATGGCGACGCATCCGCTGGACGAAACGCGTCGACCCCAAAATAAAAAACGTAGAGGGGACAACGAGCTACATCTTTCGTGGAGGGAGCATCTCCGAGCGTGGCTGTGCTGCCGGGCTTCGATGAGGAACAGAGGGCCAGAGGGATCTGAGCTGTGGCTCTCTACCCGCGCATGGCACGCGGCGGCGCGCAGAGCGTTCGACTGAGTGCGGCGGAGCTACGACGCGGAGGAAGAGGGGGACCATGTCTAGGCGATGTAGGGGTCTCACCGCGTGTCACCGGCGTGGTCGTATGCGTGGAGGTGGTGTAGATCTGGCGGGCGGGCTCGTGCCGTTGAGCTAGGGCTGCGGCGGTGCACGGCGGCGCAGGCTTGTTCCGCGAGGCTCTACTCCCGAGCTGGTACAAGGTGAAGAAGGGGAAGCAGATGACCTCGTCGGTGCTCCTGGCTGGGCTTGAGAGCACCAGGGCGCGCAGATCTGAACTAGACCGAAGTGGCTAGGGTTTTGCTAGTGTTGGCCATGGCCTTATGGTGGAGGAAGGAGGGAGGAAGGTGGGGTGTCTGGGGCTCCAGGTCTCGACCTGAGGTGTGCTGGGGAGGTTGGGGGTGATAAGGGAGAGAGAGGAGGCAACATGGGGTGGTGCACTTTTTGCAAAGTAAGAAGGCTCGTTGATCTTTCTCTCTCCTCTCTCTTGTTGTCTTGCTAACGGAGGAAGGGAGGGGACCATGGAAGAGGGCATGCGATGGCTGGTGAAGTACTTGCCAAGAAAAGAAAGAGGGGTAGGTCTGGTCTAGCTAGGGAGGGGGCTCGGATTAGAGAGGGGCTAGAGCTAGGTGGTTAGGGTTGAGTAGAGAGGAAAGAGGAAAGCTAGGTTAGGGTTGAGCATGAACAAATAAAGAGCAAGCAAAGGTTGGGGTTTGGGTGATGGTTAAGGAGAG
Organism: Avena eriantha; assembly: GCA_910589775.1. Lineage (NCBI taxonomy): Eukaryota > Viridiplantae > Streptophyta > Magnoliopsida > Poales > Poaceae > Avena > Avena eriantha. Next base: position 21,468 of record CAJUXJ010000222.1, read on the forward strand.
AGAAGGTGGAAGTGAGAAAATAATGGTTTAGGGTTTCTTTAATGTGGCATATCATGTGTAAAGGAGAAAAGGTGAGGAAGATTACCTCACATGATCATGCATGGCATTCCACATGTGAGAGAGGCTTGATGGGCCCATGGCAAGATCAAACCAACAAGGTGGAAAAGTTTGAGAGAGAAGAGAAGCTCAAAGAGATAAACCACCCAAAGATCCAAGTAAAATCCAAAAGAATAGAATGTGGTGGTGCTTGCATGGCCCATGCATGTGCAATAAATGCCATGTGTTACTTTGTGAAACTATACTAATACAACATGGCATTATCTACATGCATCCCCAAAATATGGTAGAGCCAAACTAAAGAAAATATAATTTTGATCCATCCCACCCACATGAGCTAGAATAAATATCGAAGGAAAAATACAAGCCCATGGTAATTAGGATGGTGGAATTATAAGGTGTGAAAAGAAAGGTGATGAGTTTGAATAAAAGATATGCCCCCAACTCAACTTGGGCATTAAAACAATATATCAATAACCAAATACAATATGAAGAGGCAAATACAATTAATAATGCATATGCGAGAAGAACCAAAGAAAAAAGGTTTTATATGCTGCTCAAATGCAAGGTGGCATGATGACATGAGCAT